>JAVCKZ010101822.1:0-10903 GCA_034780755.1 Lepetodrilus elevatus
TCTCTCTCTCTATCTCTCTCTCTCTCTCTCTCTCTCTCTCTCTCTCTCTCTCTCTCTCTCTCTCTCTCTCTCACTCTACTCTACTGGGTTTCTTTAAGATTGTCAAGTGTAATTACGAACAAACGATCCACAGACCGTGCACATGATGCAGACCGGTAATATAGAGCCTAAACATCATGTAGTAAACACGTTTGTTCAGAATGTCATAATCAATATTATGTTTGTTATACGTAGGCCTACATGCATATCATTCGAGACCTGGAAGTAAAAGCTGTTCTATAGTTTTGTTTTAAATAATTATGATCTAATGGTTGTTGTTGTTGTTGTTGTTGTTGTTGTTTATTAATCAATCATGAGACTACATTTTTGCCAAAGCAGTTTTACTTCCAATAACTGCATAGGGATTTCAGGGTACTGACATATGGATTTCTCAGCATGTGTTATTGACCAAGATAAGCTATAATAAACGTGGATCAAGAGAATGCCTCCTGAGTGTGTTAACGGATCATGATAAATAATAATTCTACCGGGTAGGCTACCCACATCTGCAATTTATTGAAAATATTTTCAAATAATGTAACGTCTGACACGGGCTGTACATTCAAGTGGGGACTGCATCCGTGATTAATCTTAGAAACTAACATACCGGGTATACTTATTTCTGCGTTTATAATACAGGCTATTATAGTCTAACAATTATATTAACTGTCGACATTATTTAAAGCTTGACAGCTTAGAGTTCACCTCCTCTCGCTGTTTCTGTATACAGACAGATATATTTATTAACGTAAGAAGAAACATCACAGTCACAATCTGAACCGTTAATAGTGATGACTGCTACGAGTTTATCCTACCAGTATCCTATAGCTGCTACGCGTTTATCCTACCAATATCTTATGGCTGCTATGAGTATCCTATCCTATGGCTGCTACGAGTTTACCCTACCAATATCCTATGTCTGCTACGAGTTTATCCCACCAATACCGTATCCTATGGCTGCTACGAGTTTATCCCACCAATATCCTATGGCTGCTACGCGTTTATCCTACCAATATCCTATGTCTGCTACGGGTTTATCCTACCAATATCCTATGTCTGCTACGCGTTTATCCTACCAATATCCTATGGCTGCTACGCGTTTATCCTACCAATATCCTATGTCTGTTACGAGTTTATCCTACCAATATCCTATGGCTGCTACGAGTTTACCCTACCAATATCCTATGGCTGCTACGCGTTTATCCTACCAATATCCTATGTCTGCTACGAGTTTATCCTACCAATATCATATGGCTGCTACGCGTTTATCCTACCAATATCCTATGTCTGTTACGAGTTTATCCTACCAATATTCTATGGTTGCTACGAGTTTATCCTACCAATATAACATCTGATATCTCCGCCGTACTATGGAAATGGTAATACATCCCGCATAGCACTTAACGATTCCGAAATATGCCAAGCATTGTGTTATACAGTACAACAGTTTAGTTAAACAGTTTAGACCGAAGGCTCATTGTTAGACATTCGTCACGTACACTAAGTGTGATTTAGCTATATTGAATGTGTTCTATACCGACGTGTAGTTCTAGATTTCGCGCTTCCGGCAAGTTATTAGAACGGATTTGTAGTTAATACATGGAAGCAAGTCTTAGCTATTATTCTTCTCCGGTACAAAATTATATGTCCATTAGCCCAATGGCGGGTCCGGACACGGAAACCTCACCGGTAAATTCACGAACAGTACATTTAGCAACCGTATTATGGTTTAAACATATTTATTTTCAAAAAGAACTGAAAATTAGTTTTTTAATTAGTTCAGATGGGTAAATCTACAGTGATTTCTCCCGTTAACCGATGCCGAAACTCCCGAGCAATCATACAATATTGTTTTTCGGTCAAATCCTGTTGAATAGAAATACATTTCACTTCTTATTTCAGTATATTCAGAGCATGTTGGAAAGTAATGTAAAGCATCTTCAAAATAATGACAAGAGCAAGATGAAATACATCTGTATTACTGTTATTGCTGCTTTTTTCAATAGGACTGATGTAATACTATATACATCATACATCATCAGTGATTCAATTGGACATATTGATGGTACAGCTTTCCAGGTTAATGCCATCACAAATATTTTCTTCAAGACATGATACAAAAATAAACTGAAGTACAAAAGAAAGTTTCCCCTCTACTTTCTTAATGGTAAACAACAAACGACTCAATAGATTTAGATTATTCAAAGTGCATATACATTTTCAGTTTTCTACAAAGGTGTATGTCAGGATTGAGATCTATGTTGCCATTTTCAAAAATAATAGAGCCACAGAAACACGTATGGGGTAAAAACGTACATTTCATACTCAGCTATCTTCTGAGACTGGATCGAAAATATATTAATTGCACCAATTCTGAGATCATCGCTAACGAGTATTTCCTCAATTAGCATCAATATAGGCTTGTTTGCGTCTTCTTATGGAAAAATGTCAGTTTACGGATGATCTGCCTCCGCAATCAATATAGGGTTTATTGAACGGGTTGTATCCAATCGCTTGCCTATACGGCTATATATTCTAACCCTACCATCAGAAACAATGAACGTAGACGTCCGCTTACTTCTAACACGATGAAGTGATGCTGTCGTCATCACACATAGATGCAATATCGGAGGTACTGGTATTTCTGTGGCATTGTCGCTCGTTGTCTTTCGCTTCTTGGACAGTTGACTAGTATGCTTAATTTGGTTTACCCGCTCAAAACGTCTAATAACGGTTTACTTTGTGCAGCCAAACGTTCTTGCTCTGTTGCTGTTCGTTTTCCCGACATATGTCAAATAGACGGCTCTTTCTCGCTCTAAAGCTGATAATCTTGGCATTATGTCTATGTCTTTTCACAAAGTACGTTGCTGCTAGTTACAACCGATCTCTTTTTATAATGATATTTCTTAATTTTCATATAAATAGGAAAAATAGCGAAATTAGTGATTTTTCGAAAATTGACCCAAACTGGAAAACATATTTCTTTGTTGCATATCTGCCAAACGCATAGTTAGGATTGTATTGTAATGAACCGTGTACAGCAAACGCAACAGAAAAGAAATCTAGGTGTTTTAATAAATATTTGCAAAATAACACCGAAAACGTTCTTTTGTACCTCAGTATATTATATATATCATGAACAAACACACTATAAATGTATATAAATCAGTCTATGGACTTATTTAACTGAATAATACTCCTGGAAGTAATAATATATTCAGAAAATGTATTACATTCAACTATTATAACTTTCCGGAGAAGACATTTTTATTTTTACATTCACCATATAACATTATTAGAATCATATCTGTATACTTATAACAACTTAACAGATTTCAATAATGGTGGTGGCCAATTATGGAAGAAACTTCAAGACATTTTTCTACTATTTCATTACATTACTGCAGTGGTCATAGTGCAGTATCATACCATAATTGTTTAGTTGAAAGAACTTTGGTATAATACTGAAATATGAGTAAACCATGCATATTGATGTAAAATGTCTCACAGGAACGAATCCTAGGTACGATCAGGTTATCGGTCACCCATCCAAGCATCAGCCGAGCTCGAGCGTACTGCACTTAAACCTGAGCGTTCAACCATGCAATGCCAATGCATGGGATCATGTGCCTCCACGAGAAATGATGTCTCTAGCATGACTCCCTTGTTGCTCTCTCTATCTATCTATATATATATATCTATCTCTCTATCTCTCTCCCTCTCTCTCTCCAGCCTCAGACCCCTCAACCTGTCGGAATCAATGTCAGATCTCTCTCTATCTTTCTCTCAGGCCTCAGGTCTCTCAACTTGTCGGCATCAATGTCAGATCTCTCTCTCTCTCTCTGTCTTTCTCAGGCCTCAGGTCTCTCAACTTGTCGGCATCAATGCCAGATCTATCTCTATCTGTCTCTCTATATATGTCTCTCTCCCTCTCTACCCCCCCTCTCTCTCTCTCCAGCCTCAGACCCCTCAACTTGTCGGCATCAATGTCAGATCTCTCTCTATCTCTCTCTGCATGTCTATCTATCTGTCTCTCTATATATGTCTATCCCTCTCTGTCTCTCTATGTCTCTGTGTGTGTCTCTCTCTCCCTCTCTACCCCTCTCTCTCTCCAGCCTCAGACCCCTAAACTTGTCGGCATCAATGTCAGATCTCTCTCTATCTCTCTCCATCTCTCTCTATCTGTCTCTCTATATATGTCTCTCCCTCTCTGTCTCTCTATGTCTCTGTGTCTCTCTCTCCCTCTCTACCCCCTCTCTCTCTCTCCAGCCTCAGCTCCTCAACCTGTCGGCATCAATGGCAGATTCCCCCAATAGGTGAAGACAATAGCAGGCCGCGTCACGTTATTCATTAACATTAAATGTGACCTGACCACCAAGACGCTGATGTGTTTACCCTCGAGCAGGTCACGTGCCTGGTCAGCGGAACACTTCATTTATCGTGGACAATACACTCGGTTGTGTGTGCACACAGGTCGATACCATCCTAATGCAGAGGTGTGTCGTGTTGTTTTCTCTCTAGCCATCAACGCTATACGATGCTTCACAGACCACACGTTCCCATTCTTTGAAATAAACACATACATAATTTCACTGAATATACAGTATATCAAATTAGATTTACTTTATTTCAGGATTTATAGATTCTACTAGAATGTACTTAGTCTGTTAACACAAGGGATGTAATGTCTAGCCATAGAATGAGTACGTATAACTGCAATAAACAGGTATTTATGGAAAGCGTTAATGGGAGATCTGCCTTCACCTGCCGTAGATCGATACCGTTGCCCACGTCGGAGGCCGTCAACCTAGCTGTCGTCGTAGTCCTCCTCCGCGGTGTAGCGGTCGTCTGTAGGCTGGTAAGCTAGCGTTGCCAATCCCTGTGTGTCATCTCTCCACGTCTCTCTAGCAGCAATAGGTGGAGAAGCCTGCTGGTGTGGCATCACGATCTCACTGCACACGGCAGCGGATGTAGATAGCTGGAGGCATATCTTGAGAAAGCACGCAGCCACGAGAGGACACATACAGGACACTAAAGGAAAGGACACGTATAGGACACGTACAGGACACCCACAGGACACATACAGGACACGTACAGGACAAAGGTAGCAGTAGCACCATACTGATTAGTGTATAACTCAAAAGATGTTGGAACGTTTTATTGAAAATATCCATATGGTAAATGTTTCCGTAGTCAGCATTCCGGTATGTCGGATTGAGTACGTTGTCTGATCAACTTCAATGCGAACGGTAAATCTATGGTTCAGAATTAATCAAACTGGTTACGGAGTATCATTAACGGCATCTGAGGTGACACACGTACTTCTACATTAGGAATACAGGATTGATATATTGAATCTCGACATGGGCGCCATTGTCTAGAATAAAGATAAAATAGTTTTTTAAGTATACTATTTGAATGCATTGTATATTACTACCGAGTTTCACATTAACCACCGGCTACAATGGAGTTTAATAATCAGTACTGTTAAGATTAAGACGATACGATTTTAGTAAGTGCAAGATGCTGTAATGTGATTAACGGTGATACTGGTAGAGCTTAGAGCTAACAGTTGTAGAAACGGGGTTTGTGCCGTTGTTATTTAGTATCATTCTACAACCATGAAGGAAACACATTAGCATACGCTGTGGAGATATAGTCGTCCAACGTTGGGTTTACCATCACCATATGTTATGTTGAGATCGCAAGACGAACTCACGTCGTGTTCAAACTTGACGATACTTGCCATAAGCTGCGAGAAACAACCACACCGGAAGTAAACGCTTGCAGTAATTATCCGCCGAAATATAACACGTACAAGATGCGGACATAATAATATCATATCGGTCGAAAAACTGTAGTAAGCAGTCACATTGCAGGTAACATGTATTTCAAATACGTCATAATGGTATACGAATAGACTTATTAATCTGTCAACAGAGACATATCTGACAGGTTTGCCCACTTAACATGTATCAATGTCCATGCGAATAATATCCAGAGGGACTATTCTCGAAACATTCTTACGAATTTCTTAGCCTAAGAACAATTCGTAGCCATACTATAAGAATAGGTAAGATCGTCGTACGATCGTAAGAACGTTTCGAGAATAACATGCCCCCAGGTGATCATGAACATTATAGGACAGGAATTCTCGCGTTTGAAATTCAACACAACAGACCTACAGGTCTCTGGAGTAGTATGCCTGCTTCCACATTTGAAACATGTGCATGTTCTTGGGGTATCGTTAAGAAATAGGTCAAGGTCATACGGGATCTGAACTAGTGATGAGACTCCCAATTGCTAGCAAAGATACTGTTGACATCCAATTGATGCGATGCATGAATTATACGCCATCATGGTACATAAACAGACGGATTAGTCTCGCAAAGCACCAAAGGTGTAAAGTAAGCATGGTTCCATATCGTTGGAGTTATTGATTGATCCATCTAGTAGTTGAATGGCAGTAAATATCAATGAAATGCTAAATATTAGATCGGTTGGCTTTACGTTAGCGTTGTGTATACAGACGCCATCAAGTCGGCTTTGTAATGGTGGTCGCCTGTATGTTGACATCGCATATGTAGTTGAATTACATTAGCCTTTGGGGTGGTCATTTAGAATCATCGATAGTCGTGTTATACGGGATCTGTTATGTTGGTAACAGTATCCAAATTGCTAGCAACGCAATTCTGAAAACTAACGGCTTCATTTCAAATATGCCATTATGATAAATAAATAAACATAATTATGCTGTCAAAGGAGACATATATTATTCCCACGTTCGGGCCTATTCCCAGAGGGCCTATCCTCGAAACGGTCTTACGAATTTATTAGCCATTATGATAAATAAACATAAGAACCCAGTTTGTATATTCGTTACAATTTAGACCGTGTATCAAGATTTCAAAATTCTACAATAGATTGCATGCGTCACATTGCCCACGTTTAGATTACATGCGTTCTAAAGTAAGTTTTAATGATAACGTATTTTCCTACGATATCAATACTCTTCAATGCGGTCTTCTAGTAATCCATGCTTATATTTTCAGGTTCATTCGATATAGGAAACAAATCAATAACAATCAATCGAAAAACATCGGAAGTGACGTCACGCATTGTAGCTGGATCTTCTGAAATACTCAGATATTTAGTTCATCAAAGCCAGTAACACCACCGGTTGGCATTCCTGGAAGACAGACGACGTCCATTGTTCAACGTCTTGACTTGTATGCATCTGGAAGGAAAAGAAAAGTTCGTATGAGGTGGCAGCACATTGTAAGAACTATGAAACCATGGACAAAATACATTGGCGTGCTAGTAATACTATTGTCGCAATTGTCCTCATTACAAGCAAAGCATGTATGGGAAAATCCGGGCTGCTTCAAACTAGGTAAGTTCACTATTAATATGTCCTCGAAAAAGTTGTTGTTGTTGTTGTTGTTGTTGTTGTTGATGATGATGATGATGATGATGATGATGGTGGTGGTGATGATAATGATGATGATGATGATGATGATGATGATGATGATGATGAATGTGCACTTCTGTCTTATTCTTTGAAAAAAATAGGAATCGTTTATATATATGAAACACTATGTGTGTACGAGTTGAATGAACATGTTGAGGTTACAATAAATACTGTTCAATATACCGTGATTTATGGACATGTGGGCTTTTACTGCCGGACTGCGTTTCACGAAAGGGCTGTAAATTTATGCTGGACGTATTTAACCCTAATTAGTGCATGCACTCCATTCTTTGCGGCCGGCGTAAATGTACACACCTTTCGTAAAAAGCAGGCCCGGAGAGCACGGGATCGACTCGGAGCCAAGTGAGATTTAATTTTTGCCAGGGTTCCAAAAGGTTTGAGATGCTTGATGGGTAGAGGAACTCAAACTAACCACATAAACCAAATACTTAAGAAAATCTAATGTGGGATGAGTTCAGGGGGAATGGTAAAAGTACCACCCAAATGCCATTTAATTGTTTTTGAAAGTTCCAAGCAAAATTATTATGCTGCTTGAACCCAAATCCACTACTTAAGAACAAATATTTTGTGGGAAAGACCATTTAAGAAGCATGTTAATTAGTGGTAATTAACCAATTAATTGTTGTACAAGTTCCATCCTTGGAACCAAATGGAAAATGTACAGTATGATCTCCTAATTCAGAATCACCAACTTAAGAAGAAAGAAATTGTGGTAAAGTCCACTTAAGAAGAGGTAAAAGCCTACTTACAACTTAATTATTCATGTTCCAAGCAAAATTCAGTTGCTGTTTGGTAAAGGACAACTCATTTAGCCCAAATCCACTACTTAATAACAAATATTTTGTGGGAAATACCATTTAAGAAGCGGGGCTCGTGTTTACTTTCCTGATCAAAGCCTCTGAGTCAGTTATTATCCTACACATAAATACGTATAATACGCGTACACCATCAAATAAAAAATATCAAAATAAAATACATATATCTTTTCGTTCGGGCACTATAGTTTTAATATATGAGCTCTATTCAGTGTATTGTTTTCTAAGATATAGTCTGGGCAGTTGATTGTGATATAGCCCATATTGTTGATCGTGTCATCGTCATCATCAGCATCATGTCAACGATCTCTCCGTTGTACTGGAATTGTGTTAGCAAATTCTGGCGATGTCATGGATCGACAGCCTATTTGTGTAATGTGATAATACTCCGACCTTTCCGCTTGTACCGGTTGAGAACAGTATTCTTATTAAGACAACCGAATAACGCATAGTTCGTTCGTGGAGTCCTGTGCCGTCAGGATTCGGGACTGCAATATATTGCCATTGTCATGTCGGATTCACCCGGGGTGCGTTCAATCAGCAAAGGGCTGAGTAAGCCGCTTAGCTAAACCGGTTCCCCGTCCTATGTATGCTTCATACGACTCGTGAGACAGTGGCTGGTTTGGTAAGCCGCTTGCAAGCCCTTGTGTCTTTGAACGCACCACCCGGAAACTTACAACGTTCCTTCAGTAGAGTTTGACACTGTTTGTCTCACACTATAATGCCTCGCCCTATCACATTACCTCAAACGTGAATTCCCCGCACGTGTCAATGATTCAAATTGAAAGCCGATTTTCCTATTTCAGTGAAAATGTTTGTTAATGACAACCTTGGTACAATTCACGCAGCGATTGACAAATTGAAAACGAATGCCAAATTCCATCGGGTTAATGTTGATATGGGCCTTCGGCGTGGGAAGCCAGTTCATTAACGTGGTGATATGAAGGCATCGGTCCACAATGTCTGGACACCGCGAGCATGGGCTGCATGCACTTCACTTTAATGCAGCACACTATCACTTCTGGAATAACGTGACACCGTACAACAAAGACTGCGCGTTAGGTATATCATAACCACGTCCAGAGAAACAACATGTGAGGCGATCGTTATTTGACGTCATCATTACGAGGTCTTATATTAGGCTTGAAAATACACTCTATTTATCTAGACCCTGGCGGTATCACGTCTTCATCTCAAACTGTAACCACTATACAGCGTCATGCCTCGGGATTACAACCCTGACATTCAGTAAATGAGTTAATAAAACAATGATAGCGCTGAACGAAAGACACAAATTTCATAGAAAGTGTCGATTTGCTAAATGGAAAGGCGTTATTAATAGACAGACCCCAGCTTGTGCGCAGTTTGCTGACGGAATACAGCCAGTTTGGCGTAGGCGTCGCTCACGTTAGACCCCAGACAACGTCGCGTGCATCGATCGCGGACATATTGACGGCGTAAGCGTTTTTTGGTGTGGGCGAGAATTGCAAAACCAACAATGTTATCAATAATGAGATTGTCAACTTCGTGTTTTATTGTGACTTAATTATCTCATCTTTTATCGATCAAACCTTGCATACAACATCATCCAGGTTGTTTTGTTTCAATAAGACTACATACTTCAATGTTTGCTATACTTCATAGAAACAACGTCACTGTTTGAACTGGGGTTTGTTCCACATAACGATCGTAACGTTAGACAGTTGTACTTAGGCCACGGTTTTCGTATATAACACTTGGATAGTTCTGTGAAACAGCATCCTAGTCAGTAAAAGCCACCGCACACGGAGAGAATTGCGAATCGCACTCTGGTACACGTACACGTGCCAGCGTTCGCTTCCCTATTTGCGAGAAATTTGCTCTTCCCAATTCTCTCCGTGTGCGGCGGCCTTTAGATGTACCGGTATTTCCAGATCTCGTGAACTAATGTCATTTGGACTCGCTGTCAAAGCCCGTGTATTAAATTATTACAACTCAGAACACAAAGTTGATATGAAATAGAACATCGTGTAACATCCTCCACTACGATTATCCTATATGCTCTCTAGCTGGCCACTACGATTGTCCTATATGCTCTCTTAGTGGATGCGAGAGCTGTCCTGGATGGTTTTCCTCTAAATTAATATGCATGTCCTTTACTGATGCGTTTCTTTCGAATAAGTATCTTTCTGAGATGTGTAAATTATGTTCCGCCATCAATGGATTCGTGAAGACCTTCAGCTCCAGTAGCATCTAGGACGAACAGCTATTGCTGTGATTGAATTGAATGCATTCAATGAATAAAGTGAAATTCGAGTATAGGCTGGTAGATTACAAGATCGTATTTCGGGCAGGTTCCATTCAGAACGGAAAGGTTTCAGATTCTAAGCATCTTTGACGGGTGACGTTGCTGCAAGAGTATTACCTACATGTAGGTTTGTGTACACCACGAACTAGGGGCTGCTTCTTTCTAGTTGTTCTGTCTGTACTTTCTGTCCGACGCATGCGCAGTTACCAAGGATCAACACAGCACAGTGACTGCGCATGCGTCGGCCAGAAAGTACAGACAGAACAGTTA
>JAVCKZ010101833.1:0-10901 GCA_034780755.1 Lepetodrilus elevatus
CTTAAAACACTTGAGTTCCCACTTTTACTCAAAAATGCTTCTAGGATGCTGATTTTGAGATTATTCGTCTAGACTATAGTATGTAGTTCATGAATGGCCATTGGGGACAACTAAAACTGAGCTTGGTTAGATCTTGGTATTAGCGAATAGTGGAACTGAACCAAGATTGTATTTCATTTAGATTGTATCAAACACATCTTGATTTATACACATAATCACTTCAGGTTTGGCATTCGTCATAGCTAGATATTTAATGTAATTTTGTTTTTCAGATGGAAGAAATTCTGACATCGTATTTGGCTCGCAACTTGAAGAAAGAAAGCAAAGTGAAAGCTCAGAACATCGCCAGGGAATACATGTCTTGTCAGGTACAGTGACCTTGTACACTGTAATAGTGACCTACAGTGACCTTACACACCAGAGGTCATACCAGCGATTTATCACCGCGACAATCAGTGGCGACAATTAAAAGGATAGGAACTGATTCTATCGAAATTTGTCATTGGACATTTTACGTTTGGTAACTAATAGTGTCACATGTTCTATTGACAGAGTCAGAAGTGTAAAGAACTGTGTCACGTGCTATGGAGTCTGCGGAGGTCAGACTATACTGACGGTGGAGCAGACATCTGGCCAAATTTGTAAGATAAATGTCCTCGGGATGATGTGGGTGTGTGGTGCGATGGGGTGTGTGGGGTGACATTGCATATGGGATGGGGAGTGTGGTGTAGTATGGGTTGTGGTGGGATGGGATGGGATTAAGCAGTGATGATATTGATTCTGATGTGGGTCTGGAAGGTGATGGATAGGGTGTGGTTTGGGATGAGGTGGGGTAGGATGGTATCTTTGACCATAATTTTGATGATGGCTGACATTGCTATTTTTTATTTACATACTTTAAATACTTTTCGCCACATGTCAGGTGTATGATAAAGCAACTATTGAAAGCTACAACTATATTTTATTGGATTATTTCTCAAATGTGAGTATTGTCTGTTTTAGATGTGAGGCAGGAAGCCAAGATGACTGCGACTTATTTCAACTGTTTGAAAGACTGTACCTGACATTGTTTGACATGTGCATACCCCTGCCGCCAGGTGAGTGACCTTCACCCCTATCTCTGTCAGTGACCTTCACCCCTATCTGGGTCAGTGATCTTCACCCTATCTCTATGTCAGTTACCTTCACCTCAATCTCTAGATTAGTGACCTTCACCCCTCTCTCTGCGTCAGTGATCTTCACCCCTCTCTCTGCGTCAGTGATCTTCAACCATATCAATGGGTCAGTGACCTCCCCCACCTTCCATTTTTATAATGTCCACACTATGAACTTTGAGGGTGGGTTCATGTTAACCCTCTCTCTACTTGATTAGGCACTGACACTGCTTTTCAGGGTATCTCCAGATCCAAACCAGACCGTCTCATTCTCTTCATGTTGCATAATTCAGGAATCAAACCAAGATAATTAATTACTTCTATTTACTTTTAAGTTAATTAACTGTCCGGTTTTCCAGGCTTCCAGACCTATCTGACCGGACTTGGATTCCGCTGTCTGGAATTCCGGTAAGTTTCTGAGTTCCAGCAAGTTTCCGAGTTCCGGATAGTTTCCAAGTGCAGGAAACAATAACATATTTTTATCTTAAAGTATGCACATTTGATTTGTCTACACCAGTATATATTGGGCAACACGCTACATATTTTCTGCATGTTCAATGGTTTTCAATATTTTCATAATATTTCATATTTTCATCTTCTTTTTAATCATAATGTGTATGCCTAATGTAAATAATGTGTATGCCTTTAAGAAGAACTTTACATTGTATTCATCTGTGACACACTTGTACTTGGGAGTCAATATCAATGATTTAAATCTAAGTTATGGCTCCCGGATAGCAGATTCCTCAAAGAAAACTTAATTCAAGTTTTCCCCGATAATTTCTCTCCACAGAATGTTCCTCCAGTATGTCGACCGCGGGGTCTTGACTCTGACTGGTCAGTTTATCACACACTTGTTACAAGGTAAGTCTCCATTCTGACCTGACACTGCAGTTGTATCCCTTGTGGTCAGTTTATCACACACTTGTTACAAGGTAAGTCACATTACCTACGCTTGTTTTGCCTTGCCCGGCGAGGAGTGCCGTTTTCGATTATATTATCCTCGTTGTCGGATCAATACATGACGTCACCACACCCTCCGACAACGATCCGGAGCGATCTATTTAGAAATCCTCTTGCTCCGAGTAGTCCGACAACAAAATCGAAAACTCTTTTATTAATGCGCGCGCAAAGCGGCGTACGCCGGCAGAGTAATCGAGTATCCCTATTGTACTCCTCACTGAAATCTCTGCCATTCTGACCCGACACTGCAGTTGTCTCCCTTGTCAAGGGTACCATGGACTATAAAGGCGGCACGCCGCACGCGACTTTTCTTGCACTAGTCCACTGTCCAACATTGAATTGCACGTGGACGAGACCTTGTGAGTAACTGTCTGGAAATCCTGAGCAACTGTCGGCAGTCGTTTATCATTAGTAGACCGTGACTTTATACATATTTTACTCGTGTATGAAATACCCATTAGCAGTTCTATCGACATTACCCAGCACAAAAATGTTGATATTATACTCTCAAGTGGAGCGTCACCATAACAGCTAAAAATGTTATATACCGTAGTCGAGTTCATTTATATAGTGGTCCAATATATTAATGTATCAATAACAATTTAAATCTTAATTTAAATACAGGCCTCAAAGTTACACTTTTTTCCGAGGAGCCATTTGGCTCCTGTACAGCCAGAAACACTTAAAATAAGTGAAATATTGGTAGCCAAATGCAAAATTAGGTCGCCATGGCTCCCAAATTAGTCACTAAATTGAGCCCTGAAAATGTGACATCATATGATAGCTGGCGGCCCACCTTCAGCCCAGAGACTAGAACCCCTGGATTCAGTAAGCAATATCACAGAATATCCAATCAATTTCAGAATTTTTACATTACTCCTGCGATTTGACAACCAAATATTACACATATCACGTTAAGAGTTAGCGACATGGAGTAAGCACCAACCTTCCAGTGGGTCCCTGTTGAGGCCCAGCTTGGCGATGATGTACTGTGGGATGTCCGCCTTGATGGTCTGCTTGGCGTGGCCTTCTGCAGCCTCCAGTAACATGTAGAACTCCTCAGGGTCAAACTCCTGTGATGGCAGACAAATACAGACTTTCAAACAATACAGACTTTCAAATATGAATCAATTCCTTATGACAATGACACAACATAGACTTTGGTATATAAATTCTTTAGACAACGAAACACAGGATAGATTTTGAAAATCAAATCGCAATATAGTCATCACTGGTATATGTCAGCAAGAACAAAGAAGAAAACTACTGATGTTCAGGTAAGACAGGACAGTTCTATGTACAAGGGTGGGAGATGTCACCTACCAGACACTCCAGTAGCCGGGCGGGGCGTGCGATGATGAGACACAGCTGTTTGATGAGCGGGTACACGTGACTGTACATCTCCACAGACTTCTCCTTCGCCTGCAACACGAAACAAAACAGTCTTCAGACGCTACCAGAAACAATACTGTTATCATCATTGGCATGTCTTTAACTTAAAGAAGTTTCAGAACAATATCCAAATATGACATTTAACCAAACTGTATCACATTGTATCACATAATAATAAATAAATTGCAAATATAACATTATCTCCCTTTGATGACAATTTTATAGTGGCCTTTTGTTGACTAATATTGGTAATAGCATACTGTCATACATTTAAAATATGTTACAATCCTTGCAATAAAATTGTGACTTTTAAAGGCATACAATCATGGTGTTTGACATATTTCATGGTCAACCATATTTACCTGAAAGCATGTACCGGTACATTTGATTTGTCTACACAAGTATATTGGGCAACATGCTTACATGTCCCACTGTTTTAATCAATGTTTTAAAATTTATATTTTTTTAAAATTTCTTTCTCATCTCAATAACCATGTCTCACAAGTCTGAAACAAGGAACTGATGTACTCACGTCTCTGGCCAGTTTCTCCAGATTGTCGGACATCTCGTAGAAGTAGTTGGTGGTGATGACCTTCTGCTGCGACTTCTCCAGACAGTCCCGCGCCTGCTCAATCAGCTGATGCTGGATAAAACTCAGCACAGCGTTCTGCTCCTTGGCCTCCTCCATGCGGGAGTTGGCCGTCACGAACTTGTTCAGTCGCTCCTCCATCTGAGCCGTGGCCTGCGACACAACGGGGACGCTTAGAATCATTGGCACCATTGACAGCCAGTCAGTGAATTATTGTTTTACGTCACAGCGGGAATATTTCACCCATATGCGACGACCATTGAACTATTGAAAGCATAAGTCAAATTATATACTTGGCAGGGATCGAAATTATCACTAGCCTGCTAGTCCAGGCCATTTCTCCCTGTTCTAAATGTATCCAAAGGGCTAGTAGAAATTCATAAATTTGTTATTTGTTTTACGTCACAGCGGGAATATTTCACCCATATATTACGACCATTGAACCATTGAATGCATAAGTCAAATTATATACTTTGTTTGTAGTAAAATGTGTAATTTCTTATCAAATGTGTGTGTATGCTAGTAAAATTGTTGAGCTCCTACATATAGGATGTTGTTTGGAAATGTGGGAGCCTGGTAGACATGTAAGGGGACAGTCAGTACCTTGGGGAAGCGCTCCTTGTAGACGCTGTTCATGATGACGATCTCTGTGTCACCTCCAGGAGACCGAGCTGGACTACTGCAACAGGAAACGTGGCACTCTGTAGATACGTTGTATTAAATAGCAATACTATCACCATCACCACTAAATTCTACATACCAGAAATACAAACTCACAGAAAACGTCAAGCATACGAATCTGTCCGTATCATTTTGGACAATTAAAAAAAGATTCTTAATGAAAATTTGTAAGCTTTCATGGTTTAATAAATATTTGTTATTGTACTTTAAAAGTATCCTTAAATGGAACACTTCATATATACACATGAGATTGTATCTTAGATATCCCTATGTTATGCCGATATATTAATGCACGGGAATGGTACCTAAAGGTATATCTATATGGTATACTATATAGAGTGAGTGAGTGTTTATGGAGTTTAACGTCACTGCAGGAGTCTTTCACCCATTTGTGATGATTAAACAATTAATTATTTTACAATAATTTTGGGTTTTAAAAATTAAGAAGTTTAAAACTTAAGAAGCATTGTACCCAAATTATGCAATATATTACTTATAGAAACATGCAGGGTGTAACAATAACTTCATATATTTAGTTTAGTATGAATAAGTATCAGTATACGTATGTATAAGATGCACAACAATACATGATAAAAAACCATGCAACAAACCAAACCAAAATAACCAAACAAGTATGTACAATAACAAATAATGTTCAGATTGAAATATCTGACATGGAACATACCAGCACCAGACCCATGGTTAAAAAGAAATCCAATAAATAATCTAATTACTTTCCATTTCAACATCTCAATTGGTACTTTACTTACTGCGCGGAATCTATTTCCTATATTGACGGCATACATTTAGGTTAGAAACTTGTTTCAGGGTCTGAAATCATTCCCTGTCTATCCTCAGAAAACTGGTTTTAGAAATTGCTAGCTTTCCAACCACGGGCCTAGCTATGGTTATATTAATGTGGATTTGTCACTACTGTAAATCTGCTATGGAAAATGGCTAGGAAATTGTTGTGGATTCATCTGCGTATCTACGTATAGGCAGCTACATGCCTGCCAACTACAAGAAAAATGGCATCTTTCAAGCAGGACTGAAAATGTTTTCTAACCAAATGTCAATTTTGTATAGAGAATCAAGTTTTATCCTGTTAATATGCAGATTTCTTCAAAGTGTAATGCTATGGTTAGTGTGGGAGATAATAAATAAGAACACCACATTCAAACAGTAGCCAAAGTGAAGGAGTACACACTGCACTGATAGATACACAGGTGGATATCACTGGTGATCATGTACATGCACAGGTGTATTGCCATAGACGTAACCATACAGAACATGACGGTTCACAAGCTAAGAATTTCAACGGAAATATACCAGATTTTTCTATTTAATAATTGAGCATATTATACTTGACCAATACTAAATCTACTAATGAACTTGACATATGGGAGAGATGGGATGTTCCTTTCAACTGTTCTAGAACTGATTTGACCGCACTCAAATCGAGAAAGAAACGCTTTGCACACTTCTCATGCAAGAAAGACGGCAGCCAAGAATGCTCCTAGATGTTCTATCAGATGCTCCTAGATGTTCCATGAGATGTTCTATCGGGTGTTCTATCAGATGTTCTTAGATATTCTTCACTATTCTATCCCTATTCTGTCTGATCTGTTACAGACAGTGTGTGGTTTCGTTCCCTTGACAAAACGGTGTGTTCAGCGTACTCAGAACACTGTTCTACGGTGAAAGGAACGTTCGCGTGACCTCTCCCTCCCAGGGATGTACAGCCACAGATTAGCAGACTAATTATTCCTATACCATAATGCCTTTAGCCATCATGATGGCTTTACTATAATCATGCTGCTACTCATCTGCACACACTAATGTAATGATTATCTCCGCTAATATACGTTCAAACATTAAATGTCATACTATTTAATTTTCCTCCGAGACCAGTCTACCTGACAAAAGGGATTTTTAGATTCTTCAGAAAGTCATATACCATGACCCTCGTTGACGCCAAGTGGAATGAGTTATTTGTTTTACATCGCAGTGGGAATCTTTGTTTAGTTTAAACATATTTTATTCACAATAGAAAGGGATTGGGTACAAGTTAAGCCAAGTTCTGGAAATACACTTTGTAACGGGTGACCGAGTGTACCGACACCAAGCTACTGGCAACACACCCACATTTCAGCAATCATGAGGTAGTATATGCATCATGATCGATAAGTAAAATAAAAGGTCTAAATCTAATACAATCCACTACAAACTAGGAAATAAACGACAAAATCTCTTACTCTAGAGCAAGCCAGGAAAGACTGTGAGGCCAAGCAGGAATAAAGAAAGATGAATTAAATAATCATCAAACGCTAACTAACAGCAACATACAGCAGTGCTATGTTTCCCAGGCCGCGTAGGGCTAACACCAGGTCAAGTCTAAGCCAGATTAGTGTAATCCACTACAGCTCCAGCCCAGCGTGTGCTCCACCATGTCATAGGATCAAGCTGTAGTCTGGTAATAATGTCTGTAACTTTGTAATAACGTCTGTAACTTTGTAATAATGTCTGTAACTTTGTAATAATGTCTGTAACTTTGTAATAAAGTCTGTAACTTTGTAATAATGTCTGTAACTTTGTAATAATGTTTGTAACTTTGTTATAACGCCTGTAACTTTGTAATAAAGTCTGTAACTTTGCAATAACATCTGTAACTTTGTAATTGCTACTTTGCCACCTACTTCTGATTCTACTGAAACCACTGCGTCTGTAACTTTGTAATAATTTCTCTAACTTTATAATAACATCTGTAACTTTGTAATAACATTAATAATGTCTGTAACTTTCTAATAATAATGTCTGTACCCTTGTAATAATGTCTGTATCCTTGTAATAATGTTTGTAACTTTATATTAATGTCTGTAACTTTGTAATAATGCAGGGTTCGCAATTAACTCTCGCCCAGTCGCCCAAGACATTTCTCCCGATGCTAAAGGCGAGTAGGAAGTCTTGTATTTTGTAAACATTTGTTATTTGTATCATTATTCGGGCGAGTACATTTTAAAGTTAGTTATTGTCCCTGTAATGTCTGTAATAATGTCTGTAATGTTGTAATATTGTAGGTAGGTAATGTTTTAGGTAGGTAATGTTTTAGGTAGGCTAATTTTTTTCCAATCCAATGTTTTCTGCCTAGGTGCATGGTTCTGTTCTGTTCTGTTCTGATAGTATTGTTTGGAGTTGGACGGTTCTGTTCTGATTGTAGTGTTTGGTAGTGATAGTTGTAGTGGTATGGTTCTGTTCTGTTCTGACAGTAGTATTGTTTGTAGTGGTATGGTTCTGACAGTATTATTTGGAATTATACGTTCTGTTCTATTCTGACAGTATTGTTTGGAATGGTAGAGTACAGTTTTGTTCTGTTCTGTTCTGTTCTGTTCTGTTCTGTTCTGTTCTGTCCATACTTTAATTGTAAACAGTCGGGCAAGTGTTAAATGATGCCCTTTGGATGTCAACTGATGTCATTGGATGTCGATGGATGTCCATGTAATGGATGTGATTGGATGATAACGACTATGACAGACAGGTGATTCACTACTAACATACATCTTGACACAGTCCACAACTGGTCAAGCCAATAATGAAATGGCTTTGATTTGTGGCATCAATATAAAAATATTGACTTCAATGCATAAAGCTTCTTTAATTAAATCTAAGTTAATAAGCAAAATATTATAACTGTGAACATGCAGCCCTCTAACCAGTGGATGTTAAATATCATCAATGTTCTAATGGACGACTACTAACAAAACTGAACCACGGACAGAACCACATAATGTATACACCACACTGCACCACATGATGTATACACCACACTGCACCACATGATGTATACACCACACTGCACCACATGATGTATATACCACACTGCACCACATGATGTATACACCACACTGCACCACATGATGTATACACCACAACGCAACGTGAAGCTTCAGGGTTGTGAGTATAACTGAAGGCAATGTAGCTCATTTGGCACTTTGTATCAAATGACATTGCCCTGGCTATCAACTGACATTGCCCTTGTACAGATGAGACAAATTGACAGTGAAACACTACACACCCCCACCCACGCCCCAATTCTCTCCAATAATGATATTACATTGAATGATCGTAGCACTACAAGAAACATAATTCTTATACATTATCAGGGAATTAACAACTGAACATCAACTGAAGAACTAATGCTAAACAATATTAAAATATCGTAAATGATTAATCAACAAAAACAACAGAAATATAACAAAGAATAAAAAATGTGTTAATTGTCAATGCAGTTCCTATAGATGAATGATGATACGATCCAACAGTGATATGCAAGATTTTGTGAAATAAAAATGTATTTATAAATTAATACAGAAATGTCTTGATTTGTGGACTTCCAAAAATAATCTAAATATAGTATCAAACAACTTTATCAAAAAGGACCCAATATATATGTCGGCCAAATAAATTTACAGCAAAAAACTCAAAACAAATAATAAAAATCTGTTTGGAAAACAATATCATGTAATACCAAGTCTTCTAAGCATCATGACACAAAGCAGTACCCTTCAGCTAGCGGTAATTCCTCAACTCAAATAACATACAGAATATATAGCTGTTTGTAAACCAATATCTCGCGCGATACCGAGCCATCTAGCCATTGAGGCATGTAGCCATCAAAACATGCATAGCAGCAGCAGCCTAGACTAAATCCTGTGCCTTCCACGTAGCAGCTCTGTAGGATTCCACCCCCTGACACTGCATGGGCATTTCCTGTTGCTCAATGGAGTCATCCTAGCAGTGTATTTAAGAAGGTAATCTGATTTGTCCCTGCTGTCAACATTTGGCCGACCTATTGTCAATTGGATATCAGGCTGGCGGATGAGGAAGCTGGCTTTGAATGCAATCATTGCATTATTAGTAATTTTTGTCGATATCCTGAACTGAACTTGACAGTGCACCGAAATAACACCATTGTGTCCACTTGTCATGAATATAGATGATGCGTATCGAACACTTCCTGATGTCCGCGTGGATTTACGAAGTTGTTTTGGAATAATATTTTTATCGTGGGAATAGGGTGATGAAATCTCTTCAAAACATAAAAACATAGAAAATCCTGAACAGCAAATAGCCACCATTGCCAACCACACCCAAGCATATGTGGAGTGAAGCAGATACAAAAGTGTAAAGGTTCCAAATTAATAAATACAATAAAATCTAAATATTAGAAAAATAATGTTTTTAAATATAAATAAAAGAAAAGATGAATGAAATGTTAACTCTCTCCCTGCTGGGTTTATCATTTTAATCTTTTTTTTATTATTCTTTTTTTTTATTATGGCATCTCTGGTTGCCTCCAGCATGGAGAGAGTTAAATGGGATTAATGATTCCTAACATTCAGCAGCATGCAAAGCATTTTGAAGCCAACAAGCGGGTCATTCTGTGCGTACACACGGCGACGTACCTGAGACTTCGTGACCTGGGCCGGGTCATGGGGGAGCATCGTCCGTCGTCCTCCAGAGTGGCAGAAGCCGTGGCAGCCGCGGCCGTGTTCTCAGAGCTGCCGAAATGTCGCGACAGCAGCCGCAGCTCCTCAGCCGTGGGCTGTGATGGAAGCTGGTGCAGCTTTTCTTGTGATGAGTACCGAGACTGCAGAGAAAAGAGGGGTGAAAACCTGAAGCAACTGAGTTGAACTGAGTTCTATGTTCACTGCAGACACAATGAGTTGGGTATCCTTTCATGAAGATCTCATGTCTATGTTTCTTGTTAATCGTTACAAGCGTGCGGTGGTCTCTTAGTGCAGTGGTCTCTTAGTGGGTATGAAAGCTTTGTGAATGGGTCCCCAGACTAAAATCACATGCTTGCATGAAGCTCTAATATCAACTACGAGACGATGTCTCTCATATAAGTGATCTTGTGTATAGCAATCCAGAGTATGGTTTCTCAAAGCTCTCATATTCACTGTGAGACCATACTGGTTACGGGCCTATTATCGCCTGAAATATGGACGTTTTCCTGGATATCAACTTCATTATACTTACTATGGTACATGTATAGGTATAGTGCGACCTTATGGTATATTCAAAGTTATCTACGCCACTTCGGTTATAGCGCGAGCGACGGC
>JAVCKZ010101844.1:0-10900 GCA_034780755.1 Lepetodrilus elevatus
TTCATCATAGTATGAATGCAATGTTTTGTGGTCACGTGGACCAATCAGATTGCCGGATTCACTGGATATTTATTTATAACACCATATAACGACTTCTTGATACAGTCTTGACGTAACTATAAGATATATTTCCGAGTGCTACACTGTCTTCCCATCCTTTGGTCGAATCTGTATAATATACCGGTAGTGTAGCACCAAAGGATGTCGCTCTCGTCAGGTCTTCTAGGAACACCATACAGTTACTTCCCCTTGATACACAGTCTTGGCGTATCTCGAAGATAATGCCGAATACTGCGGTCAGCTATCTTTGCACAGCGGTACGCTACAGGCCTCCCATCGCCTGGCAGGATCCATAGTGTAGCACCAAGGGACGCTATTGCTGTCAGGTCGACAGTAGTTGGCGTGAGAGGTCAGAATTGGGTCGTCACTTAGCAGATTGTCGGGGTAAACTACGGGTTTGTGAGGAGAGGTAGAATCCCATCTTTGACAAGTCCTTCCTGTCTTGGTGACGTTTAGCTTTCCTTTGTAGTTGTGAATTGTATAACATAACTCGGCTGTAGAAAGAAAGAAAAAGAATCTATGAATTGTGGCCCTATTTATTCACCATACTTGAATACGGAATGCACATTTAATAAGTGGCACGGACACCTTTTCATATTTTCCATAGCTTTTATTTATTTTATTATATACATTTTTGGTTTATATACACTTTCAACAGTACTTAGCGTATACATACAGACAGACATAACTCTGTTATTAAAAGTGTCACATGGTATGAATACATAAACAATAAAGGGCTTTAGAAAACATTATAAGATTTATCATCCCGGCTTATCAGTTTAGGGTAGATGGAAACATTTAGCATTGCTACGTAGACAATAAATGTAACAGTGTATCCAAAGATGTTCGTACTACTTAAAGGCATAATATCACAGTTGATAAACATGTATAATCGTACAAACGAATTTCGATCTGAGACTAATTACGCTTGATTTATCCACCCAAAAGTTGTTATTTAGTAATGTACTTATCCCCCAGCACTCGATAGTTATAAAACAAATCATATTTTATATTAAATAGGGGAACGTTCCGCTATTTATCTCCGTCATTGATGCACCTCTGTTTTAAGCACGAGTGTGCGAGAAAACAGAGTTATGTCCCTTTGCATCATCTCTAAAGAGCCGTTGGCCGTGTTTGATTTAAACCCGGCTCTAAGAGTCGCAGAAGGATTGCAGTCAAGATTTGTCAAACACACAGCGGTGGAAAGCTTTATGGAAGTACGAACATGATTTTATGTATGTCAAGTGAATGTACTTTGCAGTTATAACTAAGAACTAGTCCAAAACAACCATAAGTATCTGTGATATTATGCCTTTAAATGTTCAAATTTTGTAGTAATATTTGTCGTAGTGGAAGCAAATCATTATTACTGGATCAAGCTTCCAGACACTTTTTTACTGAAGATTCTTCATTCTAATTTTCAGTCAAAGTAGTGAAAATACATTTAACTTTGTTTTACAAGCAAATACTCAAAAAGAGTACATTTTCTAATATGTGGGTGTCCAATGTTTACAATGCTTGAAAGTTTGTGCTGTCAGTGCCTAATAATCATAGAAATTAATTACTCTAGTTAATTATAAATTTGGCAAATTTGGCATTTACAGCTGTCATAGGAGGTTTCTTTTCTAGTATATACTTCCCATTGGTCTAATGTATACATGTAACTATTAGAATTAATTTGTTAACATTTGTCACGTTATTACCGTAATTAAATATTATTTGTGTATTTTACAACGCAGATAGATGTGGCTATCGATGGAGCTGATGAATGTGATGTTAACCTTGACCTCATAAAGGGTGGAGGAGGTTGCCTTACCCAGGAGAAGATCGTAGCATCAAATGCACGTGACCTCATTATTGTTGCAGATAGTAGGTGGGTATGCAGGTTAAAGATCAATTAAATAGTTGAAATTCCATGCTCATAAATGAAAAGTTGACAAATTCTGGGGAGTACGATAGCGGCAGAGGAAAAGATATGGCTTAATCTTAGATTTGAAAATATCTAGATTTTCAGCCAGTTTGTTTACAGGGGGTAACAACATTTCTACACAACAGGCACATGTGTGAGGAAGATCTAGATCTGTATTTCTGTGCAGGAAGAATGTGGAGAAGCTGGGTTCTGCTTGGAAGAAGGGCGTCCCTATCGAGGTGATCCCCCTGGCGTTTAGACCCATCCAGTTGAAGATACAGAAGCTACTCGGAGGAAAGGTGGAGCTGAGGATGGCCAAACAAAAAGCTGTGAGTGTCGGAATAAATATCTTCTAACTTCCAACATCTCCGTTATCTACCTGAAGCTCAAAGCTCTCATATCTACTACGAGACCATAAGGACTCTCGTAGCCATCTCTAATATATGGGGGCATCGTGCACTTACAAGAGCGCTATGGTCTCATAGTGGATATAAGAGCTGGGAGATATGATACCATATACAGGCCCTGAGATTATAAACATTTTGAGTACGATTTCGTACTCACTCAAATTTAAATGGGGATTTGTGAACAAACCCTTGAGTTGCGCATGAAATTGTACGCAGTATCGTTTCTCAAAACTCTTATATTCACTATGAGACCATAGCGTTCTCGTAACTGCACGACCCCCATATTTTAGAGATGGCTACGAGAGTCCTTATGGTCTTGTAGTAGATATGAGAGTTTTGAGCTTCAGGTAGACCATGTAGATGATGCACGTTCTGTGATGTTTTAAAAGATTTCTCAAAATAGTTTTCTGTACTGGGTAATTTGAGCATGTTGCTGATGCTAAGCCACTTATTCTAAGCAATACATGTTCTTGTGTGACAGGGCCCCATAGTGACTGACAACGGTAACTTAATCCTTGACTGGGTGTTTGATGAGGACGAGTCACGTGACTGGACTAAAGTGAACACGACACTCTGTACAATTCCAGGTATGACGTGCGTCTGTCTAGTATAGCACATAGTACTCCTCCCATTGTCCTCTTGGGTTTTATTTTGTAGCTAATTTAAGGTGGCTGAAGCACTGTATGGGTTATTATTATTATGAGTTTTTATTTTCCAAGACTATTTCAGGTACCGGTATACGAGGCATATCTAAGAGATACTTTTTTTTCAAACGTTTCACATTTACATTGTTACATGGATCGTTCTTAACACTAGCCCACTAGCTCATACCCTTTCACACAATGTAGGTATCGTAAGGACTAGTAGAATTTAATATTTTGTAACAAATTTGTTGTTTGAATCGTTATTCGCTTTGATCGGTAAAGTTCTATCCCTGACCGTTAGGGATTGTGTTAACTAGTTTTTTCGACTGTTCTGTGTGAGGCACTGCTACGGTTTCTGTGAGAGCTAATATTTATGGGCATTTTCCTGTGTGTGAGGCACTGTAGGGGTTTATAATGGAGCTATTTTTTATTATTATTTCAGGTGTAGTTGAGAACGGCCTGTTTATCAAGATGGCAAAAGTTGTTTACTTCGGCACTCAAGAAGGCGAAGTCATATCGCACAAAGCACCCTGGTTTACAGAGGTAAGTTGTTCAATCATCAGTGCAATGTAATAACCATACTCTGAACTTGTCCGTCAAAGACTGTACTTTCTAAACATCATAGTGTGTGGTTGGTAGAATCGAATGATGCTACATCAGATTCATGTTTTCAAATAACTATGAATAGTAACTACCCAGTACTGTAAACAGGTAAACTACATTGTATCTCATTACCTTTATTCTTCAGGAATCATAAGAGGGAATGAAAAAATAGCCAGAAGTGTTTTGTCGGCAGTCATGGTGCTTTTAGTTTTAACATGCTGGATATGTTACAAACTATACTAAAATGTCTCTGGTTAAGTTTTATTTTTCACTTAATTTCCAGAATGTATTCACAGATATTCTTCTAGCATTTATTCCTAATTTGTAACTACTGCAATATTGAATGTATTATAACATTATGCATATGTGTAAGCTACTGTTCTATTCTGAATACGCTACCTACAATGTATTTGTTTATGGAAATAACCAAGAGCAGTGTTTTTTCTAGACCTTGGAATTGTTGGATAACATTATTTTTACAATTATAGCAAGACTTATTTTACTGCTTGAACCAGGCAAGCACATGGATTCCGTTGCTCTCAATCTATCTAGGCACCACACTATATGACTTGACTTGATATCTGCCTTTAGGGTTATATGTTCTAGCATTCTACAATCAATACTTCAAAGGTTACGATTTCCTTCACATCATGGATTCAATAACATTTATTTTTAAAAAACGACTGCCAAATAATGGATATGTAACTGTGGATCTACTAGTATCTCATTTGCATGTTTAGCATTTATTACCAAATGTATCATGTTGGTCTACTTCTATGTGATGAATGTGCCAGTATTATGCATTTACTGCAAGAGGGTATAACCTCTATATATTATTTTCTTATGGCATTTTACGGTTTCCATAAACATCCATTAAGCTATGGTAACTGTTCTGTTATTGGACGATTATAATGCTATTGCTATTTTTTTCTTATGGCATTTTACGGTTTCCATAAACATCTGATAAGCTATGGTAACTGTTCTGTTATTGGTCAGACGATTATAATGCTATTACGGGCATACAAGTGTGAATGATGTATGTTAGAAAGAAGTGTATTTTAATTATGTTCTTGTAAGTCTCTATGCAATAAAAGTTTTAAAGTACCCGTTTATTTTATTTTTTTATTTGTGGTTTAGAGCAGCTTTCAAGACTCTTTCACTTATAGCATGGCTGTTGATGGATGCAACTCCAGGATCAAAACAACTGAAGTCGGACCCTAGTATATCTAGTGGAGTGTGGTGGTTTAAAGTAGCGAGTCTGCCTCATAACGCAGAGGTCCTGGGTTTGTGCCTAGCTTGTGCCATTTTGTAGCACTCTTGAGCAAAGTGCTTAGATCCACACAGCTGTGAATGGATACCCGGTAGGATGAGATGAGATGGAATTGTGAATGTAAAACCTTTCAGTGCCTTAACTGAGATGCACATTGATTCATTGACCAGGGTAATAATGTTGTGCCATGAGCAAGTTTTTTAGCATGGATTTGGTGCAATATAGATATAATAATAATGTGAACATTTATATTATGCCAAATCCATGCTTCAGAAGCATGCTCATAGCACTACATTATTACCCCGGTCAATGGATCTGTGCACTCATTTCACCTTCTCAACTCCCTGGGGAGTACATAACTCAAGCTGCTGGTTAAGGCATTATTATTATATACGTACATTATTATTATTATCATCTATTAAGGATATTAGTCCATGTTATGTCAACACAGTCACGGTTATGAAACATGCAGTGGTCTAGCATAAGCACTAATAACACAATACTTACAATGGGATACAGTAATTTTAATAAATTACAAAATTACATGAGGACACCTATTTTCATCATTAATGCTAAAGAACACATAGTTAGTGAAAGACATTTGGTTATAAATTTACAAAGAATATCCAATAAACATGATAAACAAAACTGTTTCGGTCACAAATCTAATATTGATTTTGATAATCAATGTATGTATTGGACAATAGACTTTGTTCAAAACTCTTTGAGCACGTTTATTTTTTGAAAGTAGTGGAATTAAAACATACAATCGCCAATAGTATATTGACAAACCAAATATGATATAAATGTCATGACAAGAAACAAGTATTTACATATATTTACAAGGTCCATCAGAATATATCTGACATCATTCTTGGAAAACATTACAGTCAACATTACAATATTTTATGTACAGTAATACGTACATCATGTCTGGAAGAACAGTAATATATAAGGTCTGCAACAACACCACCCGTGCATAGTGCCTGTGAACCCTCTCCCTGCTGCAGGCAACCGGAGATGCCTTTAAGAGCTGTGCCTCTGCCTAATCCAGCAGGAGGGTTAATATTGCCTGTGAACTGGAATGTCATGGACAGTAATTCCCACTTACAGAATCTCTGGTGCATTCAAAACTAGAAATTGTCACTATTACAGTTCTCACACACCAAAGGCAAACGATTTATCAGCGGCGAAAACTAAATATTCTATCGAAATTTGTTGTTGCGAATTTCACTTTTGGTGTTTCAGAACGTATATTGCCAGGTTTGTGGCCGCGAAATTCACCTCCAGTGTGCAAGGACCTTTATAGTTTTCTGTTGATTTCAAGCAACATGACATGTGTGTCGATTGTAGATCTTCAAATGGATGTGGAATTGTCTATTAAACTAGTTGTCTCCCTTGGATTGCACTGAACCCTGGCCTTGCACATTGGACACACGTTCTTGTGCTGTAACCACTGCTGCAAGCATCTGAAGAAGAAGGGTACCCATAACAGTTCTTGATTACTTCTCAGAAAAATCAATTTTTATTATATCATCATAATTTAAATGAACACTTATTCTGGCCATTGGAATAAATCTACCATAAACACTTTAAAATAATTGAAATATGGTGGGAAGCTCCAATTCACCCACTACGGTAATCTATAGTTTACTATGTTTGGCAAGACTTACTTTTTATGGAATCTGTGTTTACAAGGACATATTGCCAACTTGTCCTTGTACTTGAATTCCTCCAAACAGACTGCACAGGTCTGAAAGTAAACAAACACGGTAAATCGGTAATGTACAACCATATGCAACAACTTACTACAGGGGTAGAAATAAGTACATTTCCAGATAGCCAGGAGGGCACTCTGTTCTGGAAACTAGGGTGCATTCCTAAACATCTGAGGACCCTTAATTTTAATGAAAAATTAAAATTGTAATAAAATAAGAAAAAGCTCGACCTTTTCAAGATGCTTCTCAATAATCATACCAGAACAATATTAGATATATCTCAATTGAGGTGTCAACATGTGTGATTATGTATATTTATACGTAATAAACTTTGATTTATGTTTATATTTAGCAGTTTTTACAAAACAAAACAGAACAGACTATTGAAAATCAAGAGGGCCAAACAGGTACGCCAGAAATTGAGTGAGTATGACCAACAGTGGTTTTAAGTGCATTTGGCCTGCTGGCAGGCATTATTTCTACCCCTGTACTAGTAGGATGTTGGTGCTTATTGGAAGGCTGTCCAAGCCTGCCAGCAAAGATTAATGACCATCTACCCTGTCTTACCCCAGTCTTACCCCTGTCTCACCCCTGTCTTACCCCTGTCTTACCCCAGTCTTACCCCTGTCTTACCCCTGTCTTACCCCAGTCTCACCCCTGTCTTACCCCAGTCTTACCCCTGTCTTACCCCAGTCTCACCCCTGTCTTACCCCAGTCTTACTTCGGTCTTACCCCTGTCTTACCCCAGTCTCACCCCTGTCTTACCCCAGTCTCACCCCTGTCTTACCCCTGTCTTACCCCAGTCTTACTTCGGTCTTACCCCAGTCTCACCCCTGTCTTACCCCAGTCTCACCCCTGTCTTACCCCAGTCGCACCCCTCTCTTACCCCAGTCTTACTTCGGTCTTACCCCTGTCTTACCTCAGTAAGAACACCCTTCTTTTTCACTGATGTTACCCGAATCTGAAATCATGAATTACAGCAGTACAGGTTAAATATCAATTTTACATACATGTACATGTATTACCTGTCAGCATGTTTAGTGTCAATTCTAATTTCTAAATACATGTACTAGATAATGTTAAATACAGGTTAGTGCTAATAAATCACCCTGGCTAATAGTGGATTGCACTTACACTGTTGTAGCCTCTCTCCCTGGTCCCATCCCTCTTCAATCTGAAATATGTACATGCACATGTATAACTTACAGAAAGTTGCAATTTATAGAATAAGATTCCAGAGGGTAACCGGTAGTTATTATTATTATTTTTATTTGTATAAATAATAATATTAAAAGCCTATTCATATTGTGTATTTAGTGTTATAATCCATGTATGAACATGCTCTTCTATTATTATTATTATTATTATTATTATATTATTATTATATTATTATTATTATTATCATTATAATTCTTATTATTGTTCTTGTTGTCAGAGATCAATAATCATACTTAACTATGTGTATGCAGTAGTGCAAATATATATACAGTTAGATATTGTAATGTCAGATACTGTAATGTCAGATTGTAATGTCAGATTGTAAAGTCAGATTGTAAAGTCAGATTGTAAAGTCAGATTGTAATGTCAGATTGTAATGTCAGATTGTAAGATTGTAATGTCAGATTGTGCCACTCACTTCCACATATAGCAGCACATGAGACAGGAGAGGAGGAGAGTGATGATGCCGACGCCCAGCAAGGGGAGGGACACATTGAAGGCGATCTGTCCCATGTCTGGACAGCATTGCTTTAGTTCGCCACCGCCATGTCAGCTGGAGACAAGTAAAACAAGCAAACTGAAATATTTATACCAGGTACCTAATTGCTTACCTAGCCCAAGATTCCTCTAGCCTTCCCTGCTGACCAGAGACCTTTTATATGGGTGTGGTCAGGAGGAAGACATATCCATATATAAAGTTCCTTATGGTCAGCAAGGAATGCTAGAGGAATCTCGAGCAATGGTTTGTCTAGAAATAGTTAGTACCTGTTGAACATACATATCTTTGTGTACCAGATATCAATATACAATGACCCAGGCACACTTTCATATTTATTTTTTTTAGCATTTGTATAGTAGATACTAACTTATTTAATATTTGAGTCTAGATGTAAGTAATATCTTAATCACTTTGACTAGGTTGATTACGGAAAATGACCACTCCTCCAACAGCTGTCTAACAACTGTCAACATTCAATACTTATTACATCTGTGACGTTCTCATATCTACTACAAGACCATAAGGACACTCTAGCCATCGTATAGCCAGGTAACAACAATCGCATAGTCATTACTTGGCCCTGTTTATGCACAGGTAGTGATATTTGCTTCCCTATTACAGCTGCTATACTCTGAAGTGAATGTAGCCATGCAACTTCAAGTAAATTATCACCCGGCCATAAACAGCTGATAAACTGAGCCAAAGTCATTACACATGTGCATAAATATGTAATGCTACTTCAGCTTAAAACACTACCTGACTAGCTAGTCTTACAAAGTTGCATGGATCACGGGCACATATCACACATTGGAAACCCTAATGCAAATTGCAAATATATCAGGTGCCCAGTGCCAGTGGGTGGTGGGTGGCCTAGTTTATTTTGACACACATTCTTCATGATCTTGCTGGACATTTACAGCGCAGTGTCATGGCTAGTGCAACTGACAAGTCAAAGTGTTCAAACTATAGCTAAAAGAATGTGCCTTGTTCACTTGCCATGCATGCTTTGGTTCATAGTAGTCTACAAAATCTCAACCTTTGAGCTGTTGAAACTGTTCGTGTCAGGTCTTGTCACGTGACCTATGTAAACAAAAACATTTATTTACGACAATAACATTCATTGACGCAATTCAAAATAAGAACATAATAATTAATGTTCATTACTTTCTACATACACATTAGCAGTTTATTAGATTAACGTGTGGTTGGATTGCTTATTTGACTAATGGTTGTTGTTTATGACAAACAAACTGAAATGAACGTTTTCTGGTAGGTGCTACATTCCTCAAAACCTATCTTATACTAGGAAATCGAAGTAATATTTGTATATCATATATATTATACAGAACATTAATTTAGATAATTTTCAAACTATTTACTGTTAAATTACGCCAAGTATGTCCGATACCTGTACGTTTTAAACCAACGTACCTTTACCAAACAAAAATGAATTATATGTTGTAATCAAGTATCACATTCTATTTAGGTCACATGACATAAACAAGGTGAAAATGGCGGCGGTGATTTCGACATTTTAACTTTATGTTTCGAAATATTGATATAAATAGAACTAAAATGTACAAAAGGAGTTTGGAAGCTTTCCAGTTTTATTCCTATAAGTATACCCTGTACCTCAGCACGTTATCAGACGATTATAATGAAGAAAACTACAGAAGCAGTGGCGAGAAAGATTGCCAGCCGGTCAAATCTGACCGGCGATGGCGGCGTGACCCTAACCGACCTTCCTGAAGATGTCCTATTCTTCATCCTTTCCTATCTAGACATCACGTCTTTAGGCGCGATATGTCAAACATGTTCACTCCTGAGAGCTCTGGCGTCGGCGGAATGTGTGTGGTTACGTCATAGCAGACGATATGCACTCATCTCTTGTCCGTCTGGATTGAGCCAGAGGTAATCTAGAACACCGTTATTTACCATCAGCTGGGAACTTGTTACTAAAGCGCCCACTCCCGATTGAGCTGTGAATTTTCTTTTTTAAATTAAGGTTTAGAGTTTCTTTCAAGATTATTTCACTTATATCACGACTTCGTCAATATTTAGGGTAGGAGGAAACCTGCAACATCCGTAGCGCTGAATGTAGCAGTAAACCTGCAAGCACCAGCTGGTACTGATAGACCAAAGATGATATCTGTATTGCCACTCTACAGACAGTGCATCCTATCAATATCATGTCAGAATGGTAACTTTCACAAACATTGATGCCAGGCTTCCGAAGTCCAAACGTTCTACTATTACGCTACTATACCCACCTCAGCTGGGAACTTGTTACTATAAATCCCATGTATGTCAAGACAAATTCACTATGCCATAATTTTGGAATATTGTGATGTCTATATGCCTTTTCATTGGCTAGTGTCTCGGTAATGGCCGAGACAATTGCTCAATACATGTTGCAAGGCATAAAATATCAAACATGACATAACGACTCACAAGGCTGAAATATGTGCAAGATTTAACAGTAGACAGCGAGCAATTTGCTGAGCAAACAGACTCAAGAAGCAGTTTGCTCAGCTAGTTCCTTACCATGTGCGGGGGGGGGGGGGGGGGGGGG
>JAVCKZ010101855.1:0-10900 GCA_034780755.1 Lepetodrilus elevatus
TAGTCTGTTATTCAGAAAGTAAAAAATAAACGAAAATCTCAATTGGAACTATTTTTAGAATATTATTCCCGATAATCAATTGTGATAACTCGTAATCGATTATCGCATCGGTTAAGGATAACCAACTGATCATCGGTTATAATCGATCATCGGAACACCACTAGTATGTACCATCAATGCATTCAGTGTATCAATATAGTGCATTCTTTATACAAGTAATGCATCCTTTGTGTCAATAGTGCATCATTTTATCAAATGTGTACCTGTTGTATCATTGGTTCATCCTGTATATCAATAGTGCATATTTTGTACCAGTAGTGCATCCTTTGTGTCAGTAGTGTATGCTTTGTATCATCAGGGTATCCTGTGTACCAGTAGTGCATCTGTTGTACCAGTAGTTCATCCTTTACACACTTTATTAGCATTACTATTTCAATTTTCTATGATGTGTAACAATCTACAGATTGACTTTTCCTTGACGCCTTCACGTGATTTTGACAAGACCGGTCATATGAAGAAAGAATATGAGAAAAGTTTGGGAAAATTTGAGAGTCTTGTCCGAAAGCAGGAGCAGCTACTACGAGGTAATGCATCACTCAGTTTGATGACATTTTAATATAGACATAAACATGAACATAGACATACTGTCTTTAGCTGTTTTAAATTCTAACACAAAAATAAAAATAAAAAGTTACATTTTTCATTATATTTATTTTTGTTTATATTATAATTAAAAAAAAATATTATTGTCATTATGAATTATTAATATTATTGTTGTTATAGTTATTATTATTATTATTATTATTATCATTACTATTATTCCAGTGGCTTATTATCTCCTCCTGAATCTGGCGGAAGACCTCAAAGTGGAGATGAAAATGCGGAACAAGGGAATTATCCGCTTGATGATCAAAACTCTGGAGCGATCAAATTTCGAACTGCTCATACTTGTGGTGTCCTTCCTCAAGAAGTTGAGCATCTTCATAGAGAACAAGAAGGAGATGGTAAGAACCAGACAAGGCAGTTATCCTCTGAAAGCTGCTGATTTTTTTTATCCAGGGGGTAATTTATTTGCACTGGATGTGACTTGGGGTTCCACCCCGGCCGTGTTTTCCTCTAAAGTCACAATTGCCTGTTGCCATGCCTGTTGCCATGCCTGTTGCCATGCCTGTTGCCGGGTTCGCAGTTAACACTAGCTCGCTAGCCCTGGCCATTTCTCCCAATGCTAAAGGTATCCTAAGGCCTATGTTATTTGTATCAACATTCGAGCTAGTAAGTTAGTTTCTATTGCTGTGAAGGATGTCAGTAACTCACTTAATTTTATTATTATTATATATATATATTTTTTTCTTGGGGTTTAGAATCGCTTTTAATATTCTTTCACTTAAATCACAATTTGTCAGTTTAGAGCATTAGGAAATCTGCACCGTCTGTAGCGCTGAATATTGCAGTAAACTTCAGTTTAGTAATAGAAATGAGGCAATGTATCACTATTACAATATGGAAAAATTTCATCAATATTTGTGGTGGAAATAACAGCGTACATTAATGTGTGCCAACTATTTAAATGGAGACATTTATTATCCATTTTGTTATCACATATCACATCGAAAAACAGAAAAACATTAGAATATTGTCAGTGTATGTTCAAGTGTAAATGCCATATTGACTATTTATTGTATTTATTATTAATTACAATAATAAGTAATATTTATAATAATAACAATAAGTTGCAAAGAGCTAAATATCTAGGGGGAGTAAAAAGAATTGATATGATTACATTTCGCAGGATTCTTATTGTATCAAGTTGTCATGACATGTGCCTTTTTTTAACTTGTCTAGGCTGAGCAGAACATTATCGAGAAGATTACGAAGCTCGTGCCTTGTGATCATGAGGATCTGTTGAACATCACGCTACGTCTTCTACTCAACCTGTCCTTCGACTCGGACTGCAGGAACAAAATGATAAAGTTTGGCATTCTCCCCCGACTCGTTGGTTTGCTGAGTACGTGGACTCATTTACAAATTTTAATAACGACTTAGAGCTGCTTTCAAGATTCGTTCACTACCACAGCATGTCAGTTTAGGGTAGGCGGAAACCCACAACATGCGATCACCGGCTGGTACTGACAAACCAAGGATGATAACTGCATTGACACACTATAGACAGCACAATAATGCGTTAGAAGGGTAACTCTCGCAAACATTTATGCCTGGCTCCTGGGACAGGATTTGAACTCGGGCCTTTGGCTCCGAAGTCCAACGCTCTACCAATGTAAGAAGAATGGCATTAGATTCCTCAAGCTGAGTTCCAAAATTTGGTTTGATGCAAATCTGTGAGATTCCCACAGTGACGTTCAACTCCATAATCACTCACTTACTCCCAAATTTGGTAGAATGCTTCCCTACAAAATATCCTTCGGCCCTTAATTTATTTTGTTGAGTATGTTTTGTCGTGTTTTTATCTTCAGACAACGAAAATCACAAGCTGATCGTTTTGTGTGTCCTGTATCACATCAGTATGGACGAGAAGGCCAAGTCCATGTTCACGTACACCGACTGTATCCCAATGGTAAGACATGCTCTGACACTGTCCATCTTGACCCCTTGACCCGTGGCAGAGAAGGTCATGACCTCCAACTCAAACCTGGGGTTATGAAATATCTGAGATTTTACACCAACTGATTATTTGGGTTTTACAGATAATGTAACCTGGAATGGAATTTTACCTATCCTACGCGGTGAAAAGATATTTGGAGGTATAAAAGCGATTATATGTATGCTAAGTGCACACACTTCGCATTTATTTTTAACTCCCAATTTGTCCCCAAATGACTTAATTTGCGATAGTATGCCTTTAAATCTTGTGTGGCTTCCCCCGTTGCTAGGTGATGAAATTGGTGTTGGAGAGTCCTGAGAACCCCGACCCGGAGCTGATCGCGCTGTGCATCAACCTCGCCGCCAACAAGAGGACAGCAGGCTTGATCTGTGAGGGCAGCGGGCTGCGCATGCTGATGAAGCGAGCGTTCAAGTTCCACGACCCGCTCATGATGAAGATGATCAGAAACATTTCTCAGCACGACGGCCCCACTAAAGCTTTATTTGTGGTATGTTTGGTACCGTAACTCAAAAATTATTTAGCGCAGGTCACTCGAATTTGACACAGCATTGGGAAATACTTGTACCCGACCAGATCCGAAATTACAACTTCGTAAACCGCCGATTAAAAATTCTATCAATTTAACCTATTACTATTTCACTTTGCAAGTCTAAATATGCGGAGGGATGCTGTTCTGCCATGTAACAGTGATTTACATATTCGAAGACCAATAGTACCAGATAGGTTTGTGACGTTACATGCGAGACTATACAGCCGTGTGAGTGTTGCCGTGTTATAGGAGTACATCGGCGACCTGTGCGACACGGTGCTCGGCAGCGGAGGCGACAGCGACTTCCAGCTGGAGTGTCTGGGAATTCTGGGTAATCTGACCATCGCTGATCTGGACTACGAGCTCATCCTGAAAGAGTACAAGCTGATTCCGTGGATCAAGAGCAAACTGCAACCAGGTACGTGCAGCACTGCATTCAGATCCCAGTGCAGCACCTCAAAGATAACTATGGTGGAAAACTCGCCTTATTTCCGACTTTCACAGCAAATATTCCCAATTTGGTGCAGTAACATGGTTATTGGAATGCACAAGTCTTGTCGGGAAAATCATTACTGTACATGATTTTAAAAAAAATCTGATTTCCACATTTGTCCATAAGCATACATATTCAAAATATACTATTGTTATCGTTCAATCAGATGTGTCCAAACATGTATTGCTCCTCCACCCACTTTGGACTATGACTGCCTTATATTACCATGGTTACACCTATGCTATGTTGCCATGGTTACTACTGCCTTTCATTACCATAGTTACAACTATGCCATGTTGCCATGGTTACTACTGCCTTTCATTACCATAGTTACAACTATGCCATGTTGCCATGATTACAGGCGGCGCGGAGGACGACGTGGTGCTGGAGGTGATCATACTGGTGGGGACCGTGTGTCAGGACGACGCTTGTGCACGCATGTTGGCTGAGGCAAACATCATCCAACTCCTCATAGAACTGCTCAATGGTGAGTTCACTGCCCATTCAAATCTTTAAAAATATTTTTCTAAAATAATTAAAAATATTTTTGTTGGTTTTTAAAATTATTTAACAATATTTGTTTAAAAAATAATTGTAAATAATTGTAATTGCCTCCAATGTATTGGAATTAAAATTGAATTTGAATTTTTGTCATGGATTCATCTAATACAAAAAACACATTTTTCAGCTAAGCAAGAGGATGACGAAGTTGTCTGCCAAATAGTTTACGTGTTCTACCAGATGATATTCCATGAGATAACACGAGAGGTTATCATAAGAGATACCCGTATCCTTTTGAATGCAGCTGAACTAGTATCTTTAGAATTTTGTTGTTTTCATTTAAAAATCTTAAAAATTTAATTTAATTAATTTATATTTATTGTAATTTCTCATTTCAATTTTTTTTTATTGTGATTGGAGTGCATGGTTTACACCCATCACAAATATTTTTTTTTATTACTGTGCTTTTAATTCAATGGTCTCATTTAAACAAATGTACATTGTGACAATTCTTTACACTTTGGCAATTGCCGCTTGTCCAAATTAGACAGTATTTTCAACTTGAATTTGACAAATCTCTAACAGCCATGTAAAATAGTCTTGGGACTAATACTAAGAATGTGGAATTTTGTATGGTTCACTATTTGAAATTATGCTACAAAAATAAAAACACCAACTTTTTGTCACATGTTTCTGTCTGTCCGTCACGTTATTGTCCTTGATTAGCAACAGAGGCTCCAGCCTACCTCATAGACTTGATGCACGACAAGAACGCAGAGATTAGGAAAGTCTGCGACAACACTCTGGATATGATTGGGGTAAGATACCAATACGTTGATCGATGTTGTAAACACCCTTTTTATCGTCACGTATTGTTGAAATATTTCCGCTGCGATGAAAAGCACTAAATTCATTCAACAAATCGATCAAATGCCCTTTGTAGTAATGATATTTTCATAGCATTAGCAAATGTTTGGGGCCATCAACACAAATTAAATATTTAAGAAAAGAAGGTTTTACGATAATTTGAAAAGCTTTTTAGAATAATGACAATAAGGCTTTGCTGATATGTATCTATTGTCCTCATGGCAATTCTTTCAATGTTGTGCATTATGTGATGGTTAACACATGGCTCGAAACTTACTTGTGATATTAGTGAAAGATTCTAAGATTGTAGAAAGCAACATAATTTTTTTTTACATAAAAAATCATTATTATTATTATTGTTTATAATGTTAATGTAATTCTGTGCAGGAGTACGACGAGGAGTGGTCCAAGAAGATCCAGATGGAGAAGTTCCGCTGGCACAACTCTCAGTGGCTGGAGATGGTAGAGACGCGGCAGATGGAGGACATGAGTGAGGGCTATATGTACCAGGAGGAGGGCTACGACCCGTACATTCAGGACCCCAATATCCTGGACCGGCCAGAACTCTTCTACGGTACGTCAGACCATACACAGACCATACACACAGCATACACATACACAGACCAGACATAGACCAGACAACAGACCATACACACACCATACACATACACACACCATACACATACACAGACCATACACAGACCATACACATACCAGACACAGACCATACACATACAGACCAGACACAGACCATACACATACACAGACCATACACAGCACATACACAGACCATACACAGACCAGACACATACACAGACCAGACACATACACAGACCAGACACAGACCATACACATACACAGACCAGACACAGACCATACACATACACAGACCATACACACACAGGCTACATGTACCAGGCTCATAGCAAATGGGTGAAAGATACCTGCAGCAATGTTAAACTCTATATTCACTAAATGTACCAGGAGGGCTACGACCCGTACATACAGCATGCCAACATCATGGACAGGCCAGACCCGTTTACTGTACGCAAAACGATACACATACACACAGGCACACGGGCAGACAAACAGACAGAAACACATACACACATGTATAGAAACACATACATATACACAGAAAGAAATGAATTCACAAACAGACAGTACAAGTAACACATGCAGAAACACATACACACATGTACAAACACAGAGAAACAAATGTGCAATGCAATGTAAATTAAAAACTCATACACATTTAGTATTCCATATGGAACACAGGAAGATTATAGTAAATCAGTGACATTAAGTGTGGATCCCTCATGAAGATGTTATGTTTGTAGATGGGTACGACACCTCACTGATGGAGGGTCACCTGACTCCCGAGTACATCGACGACAACAACAGCAGTGGCATGTACAACAGCAAGACGGACTACTACAGCGGCTATGGGTATGTCCAGCACCTCGCCACATCTCACACCACAATACAAGCACTCAGAGCATGCCCCCTTAGTGGTCTGGATTGTTTGCGCTAACGAAGCAACTTTTTATTATTATTATTTCTATTTTTATTATTACTATTTATTTTATTATGGACAACCTTCCCAGATAGCTTTTCAGCCGTGCGGACTATCTGTACTGTAGCCATGCGTGCAGTTAGCATCCTTGGTTTGTCAGTACCAGTCGGAGCTCGCAGGTTTACTGCAACATTATGCTCTACAAGAGCAGCAGGTTTCTTGGTTTAACACTCGGACTGTAAGAATACAATCTTGAAAGCATTGGGCTTTACTCCAATTAACCCCTCTACTCCGTGTTCGAAATTACCACTGGCCCGGACATTTCTCCCAATGCTAAAGTAAAGGTATCCTAAGGGCCAGTAGAAATTCATGTTTTTTGTAAACATTTGTAATTTGTATCATTATTTGAGCCAGTAACTTTCCAGCTGTAATTTCGAACACTGCGTCTACTCTGTTTTGATCCGACCTCTATTTGATCTGACTCATCTGATCTGACTCATCTGTTTGATCCGACTCCACCGCCATTCCAATCTCAGCTGACCAGACTCATCTGATCCAATTAACATCAGATTGCAGCCCAGCTGTGATCCGATGGACCCAATGGTACTCGAGCATCAGAAAGCCCTTTGACTCCAAGTGACGCACTTATGCGTGTGTAGTCATTTAAACGGTCCTAAACAGTGTACGGAGCTTTGCAATCTACCTTGACAGTTTGTCTAGGCGAGGCTGTGATTGGCTGCGGTCAGAGTTCAACCTGACACAGCTCAAATAGCGGTTTCCTGAGACCTTAACTATCGAGTGTCAAATATATATATATTTGTTTGAGCGTTAGTTTTGGATCTTTATTTTAACGAAACTGCATCTGTTCCAGCATCGACAATGACTACGAGCCGTACGCGAGACCTGAGGCGCACGTGGGCTTCGTGGAGGACGGCCACCAGGTGGACGAGTACGGACGTGCCATGGACCCGTACGGAAGTCAAGCCGACCAGTACGGAGGTCAAGGTGACCAGTACGGAGGTCAGCCTGACCAGTACGGAGGTCACGTGGACCAGTACGGTCGATACGTCAACGGAGATGCTCAGGATGGTTACGAATACGGCGGATATTCCAACGGCACGAGATAGCATTCCAGAAACATGTGTATAAACTGTACATTCAGGATATTTATGAATCTTATTTATTTAATATTTCTTTTGAATTTATTTATTTATTTACTTTTTTGAATGAAGAATAGATGCCAGAATTATAATGTTAATTATTTAGCTGACCCAGGTGGTCAGGCTTTAGTGGTATTTTCCCGATTTAGATTGTCGCAAATGGGTTTTGCAAAATGTCTAGATTCCTCACAATGAAACCTCCGTTTTATTAACACTCAGTGATTCGTATCAACTGTTTTAACAAAGAGGTGTTGATGTATTGTATACTTCACATTTCTCACAGTAATTATTGATAAAAGCATGTTTGGAAATTAGTTCTTTGCAATAAGATTGGGGAAATTAATGATTTATTATTTTGTGTGCGATTATCAGAATGACAGACTATGGCTGTTGGTGTTATATAATTTCGTAAGACGAGTTTATATGTGGAAAATGTATGAACGAGGTATGTTTATTTTTGAAAGTATAAGTTATTATTGTTATCATCAAAATAATGCATCATTGGAAAGTTGTCACACAACAGTAATATTGAAACGAATGACTTTATAATCCCTATACATCACTACAGTTAGATAAATGTATTATTTATCGACTAAAATAACTTTTTTTTAAATTAATTCTTTTCAGTCAGGGTCACACCGTTACAGATTATTATAATTTTGGTAATAAAGTAGTGATTCAAAATTGTATGTTTACATCAATATTAATATGCTACCTATCAGATATCTTGGCAAGCTTAGTTTGATAATCTTTTAGTCATACAGGATCTATTCTTGATATTTTGAATTTATTTTCCTATGTATCTGCTGGCAGGAATGGTTTTATTAATTATTAACTGTGGTTTCTCATTAATTTATCCGTAGTGTTTTGGGTTAAAGTTTGCTCGTCTGTTTGGGGCCTGTCAAGACACTGATACCACATTCCATCCAGATTTTGTATTTCTACCAAACCTAAATTCTGTTTTACATTATTATTATTATTACACTTTTGAGCAATCGGACTTCTCGTATTGTTTGTATATTGTTGTTGTAACCAAATTTGATTTTTATTCATAACCCCACTAATCGATGACTAATTGGAGAATTGATTTATTGATTTTTCTATGTTAAATTAAAATTACCGGACAACTCCTCAACTGTACAGCTGGCAGTTTTCTGATTAGTCCACACTGATGAGGTCAGAGGTCAAAATGGCGTACACCCGACTGCCAGCATCATACTGCATGAATACACTATTATTACTCTCAACCAATCAGATTAAGGAGATATTTCTGAGGGATCGTACTTGACCAATCAGATTATGGTAGGCCTAATGGAATTTTTCTGAGGGAGTCATATTTCTGAGTAGTTTACCTTCCTGGTAAAAGAACTGCAACATATTTGCAGGAATATGAACCACAACAACCACTACTGAAGTACATGTGGTAGTACAATTGTAGAACATTGGGACTTGAAAGAGTCGTGAAAGCGGCTCTAAACACCCATTAAAAAAACAAAAACGACCATTACCATACTGTATATACATATATATATATAATATATATATACTACTCACAATTTGCTAGGGATCACTATTAAGGGTGGTATTATATTATTGTATATACAGTAGACCTCGCATATACCGGCCTCTGATAAACGCCTATAACGTACTGAATCTGAAGTCCCGGTTCCGTCTATAATAATTATGCATGTAACAGACTTCGCATATAATGGACAAAAATAGCCGGTCCCAATGAGTACATTATATGCGAGGTCTACTGTATATACGGTATATATATATATATAATATATATTATATTATATCCTACAAAAATGGTACGATCCTTAGCAAATTTTGAGTAGTATACTTAACGCCATGATGTATTGGCACATGCCTGTGATATGAATGTCTCCTCCCATTGTTGTGTCCATGCTTTATATTCGTACTACGTTTTGTTTCCAGTATTCATGATATTCGTGAAGACGCATTTATATTCTACCATCATCTACTCTATCCGTCCATTACTTTTACAAAGGTTTTTTTGACGTTGCCATTTCCAGCTTTTAGCGCAAGATTAGTGCACTGTGACAGTGAGAACCACTTGGTGTGTACAAGATTGTGGCAGTAATTTATTTACGTTGTTTTTGTTGTTTGTTTATGCTGCTTCAGCTCCTGTATACGAGTAACAATTTGTTGATGTTGTTCATAAAGTATTAGAATGGGTGCTTGCTTAAAGCTGTGGATGTTTTTCGTTGTGTGGATGCCATGTGACTGGTATACACTATGCACGTTAATATATGCATGTACGGTAGTTAATTTGTATAAATACATGGATATTTAATTTAACACTTCTGCTGGAGGCAAGCACAGATTTCCGATGAAGCAGTGATGTATTCGTCCATCCGTGATGGAAGGTTTGCCACAATTATATTTTACGTAACTTAATTCACAATCAAATACAGATGGTGAATTTTGTGAAATTGACAGACATGCGAATGATACCCGTCTTACAGTGGTGGTGTTCCATTGACAGTGTTGGACACACATTCTGGACAGGGGGATGCTCCTTTCTAGCTGTCCTGTCTGTACTTTCCCTGACGCATGTACAGTTACCAAGGATCAACACTGCACAGTGTAACTGCACACGCTTCGGATTGAAGGTACAGACAGAACAGCTAGAAAGGAACAGCCCCCTGTCCAGAATGTTTGTCCAACACTGTCAATGGAACACCACCAGTATGTTATTTGAGGAAATTTGTTTTTGAATAGTTGTGGAGTGTACCTTAAATTTATAATATTCATATGTATGTATATATAGCTTGTGCTACGTTTCATATGAACTCATCATCAGAACTTAGTTACAGATAACTGCTGACAACCATTGGCAACACAATTGTCACAATCATTGTCATCATTGTAATCATTGTGAAATGTTGGATGACACTTTCAAACAGGAAATAAATACAAAATTAAAATTAGAATTTTATGTTATATTTTCCATCTGGCTTTCTATCCTATTTCATTTTTAATTCTTGAATTTATGGAAGGTCTGATGGATTATGGAGATGTTAACTGAGCGTGTGTGTGATAATTCCCACCAATCAATCTAATGAGGACATGCATTCCTGTAGAGATCAAAGTTCAAGTTCAAGTTCAAGTTCAAGTTTTATTAGCTTAAACCACTCACAGTGGTATACAGCATACATTGCAATGTACACATTCTTAATACAGTAAT
>JAVCKZ010101866.1:0-10900 GCA_034780755.1 Lepetodrilus elevatus
TGAACTGAAATTCAATGAAAAAATCAGGTATTATACACATTACCTGATTATACAGATTAACTGTAACATATATATATTATATTTATTTATAAACCAGTATTTATAACTAATACGTATTTCCAAATGTACGGTTGGTTTATGTTTACTTATTGGGCGAATATATTGAGTGTAGACGGTTCCTGTTCCTTGACACATATAAGCAACTTTCAACACGATTCTCATATGAATGAGTCATCTTTGTTCGATCAATATACAATGTTCAGATACATACTAAAATATTAAATTCAATATTTGTTATTAACATTCTAAAGGTATGGTTTAGTACGATAATATTATTATTTACGTAGTAAAATATAATATATAATGACTCAAAATATTCCCAGTGTAAAATTACTCTCCATAAAAATGCCAATAATTGTAGAATTATTAATATCATATGAAGATACTTAATATCCAATATAATTGTCTGAGGTCACTGTATAGCAATATTAGGAGTACGGCATATACAATGTGTGGATGTAGTGCAATGTTGAACATTAATGTTTCATAAGGTCAGTGGGTCATTCAGAAGAATACATCGTAGTCATCACGCTTAAATAGCCACTGACTTAATTATCTAGATCACTTGTATGGTCAGTTGTTTCAGTGTGTGTGTGTGTGTGTGTGCGCGCGCGTGCGTGCGTGTGTGTGCGTATGTGTGTGTGTATGTGTATGTGTGTGTGCGCGCGCGTATGTGTGTGTGCGTGCGTGCGTGCGTGCGTGCGTCTGTGTGTGTGGTTGTGTGTGTGTGTGTGTTTGAAATGTTTTACAGTCGCCTTCCAGCGTAGCTGATTTCGGCAGACTGGTCTCTCTTTGGGAAGTATTTGTATCGCAGCATATCTCTATCAGAGCGGTGAAAGTTGCAGACAGCAAGTGCTAGGCTGGACTTTCTCCAGTCTTTTTTAAAGTGCTAGCTCACTTGGAATATCAATGTCGCAGTTAACAAGAATATCCCATTCAGACACTTTAAACTGACTCCGAGTCGAAAAGCCGTTGCCGTATACTTCCATTTAATGCTGAACGCCAAGCAAGGGGACGATAACTCCCATCCTTTAACGTCTATTTGTATGACGCGATCGGGGTTTGATACAACGTCCTTCCGCACTCCGGGCGGACGCTCTAAGCTTTACACCATGGAGTCGGTACGTGTTGTTTGTTTCATGTACAAACATGTTATGGTCTGGTATATAGTGAGGGTTATGGTCTGGTAGATAGTGAGGGGTATGGTCTGGTAGATAGTGAGTGTTATGGTCTGGGATATAGTGAGGGGTATGGTCTGGTGTTGCATACGAGAGCTCCCTGGAAGGCTCCCCTGGTCTAGCGCTACTACCTGGTGTTTTCCTAAGTTTTTGACGGAGCACGGCAGTATGGCTGTCATCCCTTCCCTCACAGTGACGTTCATGAAGGGGACGTCAAAGGTCGATTCCAAGCCTTTCCCATCTGAAACGAGATACATACAGTCTACAGTGGGCCTCGCTCTTGACTAGCGCTGTCATGAGTTTGTGGCCACAGCGTAAACAGTTGGGCACGATATCTATCCTTTACAATCTGAAAATACCAAATCAACTAACATAATAATACTGTATAGCACTTATTATTATGCATTCATCATAGATCTACTATGCGTTTATTGTTATTTTGACCGTGTTCAATGATTAGAGTTATCTCCCTATATAGGAAATTGAGATTTTACAGTAGCCTACATTACCAACTGATTATTTGGGTTTTACTGGAAATGTAAACTGCAATGTAATTTTACCTATCCTACAGCGGTGACAATATATTTAGAGGTATAAACGCAATCAGGTTCAATTCGGTCCAAAACGACAACTTAATTTGAGATAGTATGCCTGCAATGCCTAATATGGTCATTGTACATAATATGCATTCTTCCGTGTCAGACATATACTATGGTGTGTATGTGTGTGTCACTGACATGTACCACTTGCATGGAAACATATCATCGACCAACTGTAAAAACAGGTCGACCATAGAAACATAGAAATGTCTCAGTCGGAGGCCATTATTTCAATTTACGCGACTCGTTTCAAAACGTTGACACTACAAACGCTGACGTTCCAAAAAAGGACACCTATTTTTTTTTGCCCGACCAATCCAATATGAGAGCCATCGGTGTAATGGAATTAAGTCAAAAACATGGTTTCTATACTCTAGGGATCCCATTTGTTGCTGGAGAGATGTCCTGTAATACGCCCGACGTTTTATCAGTGTCAGAGTCCGTCTCTTCGCATTGATTCGGGCACTGGGTGAGCAAGGCACCTCCGTTTTCTCTTAGTCCGGATTCCTTCAATTATGGAAAGTACAAATATTATTCCAAGCGACCCCGAACACGTGTAATGGTTCCGTCTGGATTAACCCCGCAGGCAGGCACGCCGTCCTCGTAGAGAGATCACCATGAGTTGCGCCAGATTAATTAATGCTAACTTGTGAGTAATCATATCGATCAAGACTGGATACAATTGGTATCATTCGTCTTGTAGCAATACGAGCTGTGGTTAGTTGATTAAATACCTGGGAATGGAATGCCGAGACGCACATAAAGGTTGATAGGTACAGGGAGGCCTCCACAGACACCTTGCGTAATGTTAAGAACACAGACAGACAAATGTCGACGTTAAATACTTCTGTCTTGGTGCTCAGGATCTTCAACATCCACACATATCATTTCTACTCATATTGGAAGTATTATACTATCGCTTGGTTATAAAGTTATAGCATTTATTTTTGTTGTTGAATTGATTTGATTGATTGAATTAATGCTGTTTGGAGAAGCTGGAATATTTCACCCATACGCGACAACTACAACATTAAATTAATATAGTTATGATGTTTTTGGTGAAATAAGGTATCTTCTTGTTAGAATCTCATTCGTACAAGGATTCAGTGAAATAATATTTACCATGCATTGTACGTCCAGATATTCTATTGGTTTTAAATATCGTATAAAAACTAAAACATTTTATTGTATGTTAATACGATATATAATAGATTCAAGACATTATTTTTCATCTACACATCTCAACATCTGCATGAAGCGCGGTCATTAAGTGCGTGTAAGTGACCGCCTCATACAGGAAGAATATGCACATGGATATTACGTTATCGCAGAAAATGCACCCAATGTGCAAGGTACAAGGTGACGTCATCCGTACAAACAGAGCAACCTTTATTCAATGATCTTTCCCCATTAACGGGTCTGGTCACAGTTTATTAAATCTGCCCCTATCAATATAACGAGACAGTGCGAGGCGGACATATACGCTCCTGGTGCGCTGTAATGTGACAGATCATGACACGTGCTTTATGCGAAATGATATTAATGGTGGTAAACCCTCTAGTTTAGCTGTCCGACAAGGACACACAAAGTGTTGGCCGATTGGGAAGATGGATTGCCTTCTTTGAATGAATCGTGGACTTCTTATTAAGTGTCAGGATGCGAGATGGATGGATTACGCGCCAGAGATAACTAGAAGTAGTAATCCAGTCCGGAATATCCTTTGCTTATTTCTGAAAGTTATTTAAAAAATACCTACAATACAATGAGTGCACTTTGAATCATCATGCACGAAACAGGGAGCATGCCATCATCCACAAGATGCATTCGATGTATTTCGGTTTGAATGTAATTATACGTCAGATACATATGAGTAACGATAATACTATCGGAATAATACGATGTTGTTTGCTTATATCACAATATATTATAAAAATATATATATTCGTTCGAACACTTCCCACAGTACAACGTGTATACAGGTGCTTATAAAATGCAACAGAGGGACTGGAGGATATCCTCCCCCACAGGAGACACTGTCTCGTCCTATTCCTGTATTTGACATGATCCGATTACGTACATTCAAATAACCACCTAAATATCAACTTACAAGTTTCATTGTATTAATACCACTGTAGTTATATGATATGATAATACCACTGTAGTTATATATAATATGCGATTGTCTACAGGTACCGGTATGTCGACTAGGACACACGGTCCTCGTAGTTCTATAAGCACGTATCCAAAAATCAATGGCATTGCTCCGAAGGTAGTCATTTCCATTGGACATTTCTACCACGCAGCTTCGTCTCAACTCGTGTTTCTTTCTCTACAAAAATATGTGAATTAGAAGCGAGAAGAAGAAAGTTTGGTATTCAGTAGAATTGGGGTAATATCGGATCAAAGCAAAAAACGGCCATCAATGACGGTGCATGAATGGTTGCAACAGATGCAAATCCATTACAGAATTGAGGCATCACATCAGAATGGAAACATATCAAGAAAACATAAACGCTAAGGGCTATGTTCGAGTAATCTGCTGGAAAATAACTAAATGTTATTAATCCGCGCAAATACGCATGTGCAAAAGTAAATAATTACGCTGATCATTGTCACATCTGAAAATATCTTGAGGAATTCTAACTATTGTACCCGACTTATCAGAACAAAATATACTGAAGTACAAAAGCAAGTTTCCACTCTGATTTTTTTATGTTAAAAACAATATAACAAAACATATAAACATATAAAAATATATACAGTATATAATTGAACTCCATATCAAAGTTATGTAACTTATCTATTGTATTTAAATTTGAAGAAACAGTCTACATCGTGACTTAGTTCAGTCTCACAATACACAGAAAATAGTTACTTTGGGTTTCTCAAATATCATCATGTAATTTGTTGAAGATGATATATGCTAAACTATTACTGAGTTAAGTATTCTTCATATGATGTTATCCTATTGTATTAGCGGGTTCTACGACTCCTTGTGATATGCCTAGACTACTGAAAACCTTCTATCAGCCTCAACGAGTCCGACCACTTTAGCCAGTACTGATAGCATGGGACCTCGAATACTCCACGGGACGACCATCCCCCTGTCTCGCACAGTGATAAACTCATCTTATTAATTCACAGTTGCAGTAAAGGACTGTCCTACTAGCTATTGGTGGAGGATGAAGGACGACATGTAAACTGATGTATCTAGAAAGAAAATAAATACCAATAAATATTCTATGCACTTAAGGGCAGACAACAAAAGAAGAGGAGTTACTGTTAGTTTAATCAGGTGTAAGAAGAAATGGGCATTGCAAGTTAACATAATATTTCAGTGCTCACATTGATTCCATTCCGAAACAAATATGTATTAGTGTGATCAAGTTATAGTGTTAATACAGCCATGCTTGTAGACGCACAAAAGGCATGTCACCAATATAATGGTACTTTGAGTGCAACAAGGTCTAACAAGTCCACATTTCACTTTCGAGGAAAATCGATTTTAAGTTTGACAGTTTCCTAATAAATGATCACTAAGTCTTGGAACCTCATATTATTGTCATAACGTATAATACATAATGGGAATATGTGTCTACATATTTTATATATAATGGGCAACCGCAAAATAATAATATTTCCACGAAAGAAAAGTAATATTGTACACACAGAGGTACATTGTTTCATTTAACCATCGATACACGTGACCAGCTAGTGACGGATACTAATATTAAATGATGAGGTGTTACTCATTATGCCGGAGGCTGACTACCAATGAAGAAGCGTGCTTGAACACGCCCTCGGTGTAGTGCATGCACGCCCTCGGTGTAGTGCATGCACGCCCTCGGTGTAGTGCATGCATAAGAAGCAGTCTTCATCAGCGGGATGGTTGGAGATCCACCTGTCGTCAATCACAGACTTGTTACTAGGTCATGTCAGACATTGCTTTCTCTTCTCTTCTTACCCGCTCATTTGGATGTAGACAAGTTTTAAAATGCACACGAGACCCAGACGAGATGGAAATAGTCTGCATGTGACATTTACGCAGAAAGGCGGATCGTGTATATAGAGTCGCATTTGGAATGAAACTTTATCGTTTAATAAAGAGAATTATTATATATATATTAAATATATCAACAACATGCACGATAAATTAAACTGGGAGGTACAGATTGCCAGATTGGTTCAGAGTTCACAGAAATACACTAGCCAGCGATGTCAATGATATCAATACATATGGTAACATTTTGGACACGCATTCCCGTAATATTTTGGACACGCATTCCCATGGCATACTCTTCAGCTTGCGAGTACTAAATTCCACACATGTGAAAGAGTATCTATTTGGTAAGAATTGTGCATAACATATATACAGTAGTACTGATACTGTTGTTTCGTCATTATGTTCTCGACCTAAGATAGTTTATATTCTCTCCTGTTTTGGTCTAACGATGTTTATATTCTCTCCTGTTTTGGTCTAACGATGTTTATATTCTCTCCTGTTTTGGTCTAACGATGTTTATATTGTCTCCTGTTTTGGTCTAACGATGTTTATATTCTCTCCTGTTTTGGTCTAACGATGATGTTCTGACAGCATCCTGTCTGCTCCTGTCAAGGATAGATCTCTAACATTAGAAGATGGAGTTGGTGGAACAGTTATACAGTTCATGAGTGTTCTTGGTGCAAAGGGCAGTGTATGCTAATAGTAGTACTACTATCCTCTGAATTGTCTCACTCACACCGTACCCCTCGTGGTAACTCAGCAGTCTAAAGAGTAAAGTTGACATACCAACATTAGCCGATAGCATGCAAGTTGATCGGGTGCAGTTTGCTTCCGAAACGAAGCAAACAAGGTCAAACCTTGATAGCAGTAGGGGTATAAATGACTTGGAATTTCTGTCAAAACTTGAGGAGTATGTATACAACATTAATAGTTTTGGATGGCGCCCGCTTTTCAAGTGTGTAAGTGAACTTGTTATAGCATTAGCCTGCTCGTCAAAACAGTCATTTTATCAAACAAATACTGCTGCATTCAATTGCAGACTGCATATGTTAATTAATTAGAGGGGTATTCATAATCGTTGGCTTTGCCGATTCATCAATTGTTGAACGAGACCATAAAAACCTCAGAAATGTGAGAAGTCAAAGTACATAATTGTTTCCAACTTTGATGGGACTTTACACGTTACTTGGCGAGTTGTCATCAACTGTTATCAAAGCATCACGGCCATTCTAGGAGATAGTGTACACACATACCCCCGTCTTGTCTCATCTGCACGAGATTAACAGCGATTGAGAACAATTTCATTACAAAGACGAAATTGCGCTTTGAACTAGAAGACCTGATTGATGCGGACTTCTTATTACCCAAAGCTGAACATACGGGCGTGATTTCCGTGTCCGAATTGCCAACCATGGCCAGTAATCGCTCTTGTAAATCGCGCCCTCTCTGACACTCGCTAATCAGCCCTATTAAGGATCGGGTCGAGATTAGCCCTCGTTCCGTCAGGCGGTTCTCGTGGCGAGATTGTGGCAAAACCAACCTATTTGCCCACCAAACACGATTGTAAGCAAGTGCTTAAATGCTTTCAGTTGTTCCTTGGCAAGATCATTGGCACTATCAATGGCGTATCGATGTTTCGGTGGCACCAGCAGCGAACCGTTAGTGTCTTATTGATGGGGGCCTCTCCACCGCGCTGCTTCAAGCGGGCCCGTGGCTCCCGAGCTTCACGAGTATTGACACCTAAAGAAATTCCCGCAATTCCACGATTTAATTCTTTTCATTAACAGCAGAGTTATGGCGTGTGCTGTATGAGGCTGTGTAATTAGAACATCTTCTTCTAGTGGGATATGATTGCACAGTCTGCTCGACCCATCTACGAGCTCCCATTCAGGGGGGACCAGCAGACGGCTCAGATTCCCACTTGACCAAAGACATGGGTAAAAGGGATGCTACTCCTCGGAGTCGACCGTCAAACAGTTCATGTTGGTATTGTCACAGACATGCTGTTGGCCAGGGTTAAATGGGTCAGGTTGGATAACTCATAGCTCTAGAGGGTTTGATTTCCGGTTTTGGAAGACGGTAACAGATATTAAGCAGGTTGTCAGTGATTTTCAAAACATCATTGTATATAATATCCTGTATGTTCGTGAGTGCATCCGTGATCGATATCCCCATGCTAATACTGGAAGTTGGGGTTAATTAAAATGAATGGTCTTTATAAAAAGTGAATATTTTATATTTACATTGTTCTTTCTTGTCATATTGTTTACTAATAGGTTTAGAATCGTATTTTTTCATTTATATAAATTCGCATAACACACTTTAGCTTTTTTCGTAGTCATAATGTAGACATATAGTCTCGACTGTTCTTCACACAATATATCTAGTATTATTATGTCTTCTTGATAATCATATACATTTATTTGATCAGTCGCGTCAATTTGCAGCTTAAGCCATAATTAAATGTTGTATAGTTAATATGGAAAATGCACATTTAGTAATTTAAGCTATTTCTAAAGTTTCCAATAATGAATACACATACACCTGACACTGTTATACTAGTGTATTATTGTTGTGCTAATATTGCACATAGTTGTCTCTAAGTTAGGCACAAACTTTTATTTAAAACAAAATAAGTAGAAATAAAATTAAATTCACGGTACTGTAAAGATTCAATTACAATTGTATCGTTATTTATTTTATGATTATGATTATTATTTCATACACACGTAGTAATTACTGATCATTTTATTAAGAATAAATGCACTACCTGTCACAACAAGAACGCTTGGAAATAATCTAAATTTCGTTTTTAAAAAGTCAATAAAAGTATAAATTAATACGTATACACATATATACGTGCTACTGGTGGCCTTCTTTTAGAATGTCTGAGAAATTTGACATTCATGCGTAAATTGTTCAGGATCAATGTAAAATTGTTGTTTTCGTGATCCTATCGACTATTAAAAGAAGCGTATATAAATGTCAACGGGTTATACTGTATGTATATTTATCATATGCTATAATATGACGTTTAGAGGAACAATAAATTCATCAAAGAGTATCTGATATGAGACGACGACGCATTTGATTGTACATATTATTGTGCAATAGTTACAATCACATTCACATTGCAATATGTGGCGTCTTAAATAAGTTCCATAGTTAAATATAGTAGTACTTTGGGCAAAATATCTTTACGAAGGCTTTGTGACATTCAGTTGACTCCAGGGAAAGACGTTCAAAGTGAGTTTATGTTCTCAAAACAGATTACTAGTATTTAAATACCAGGACATGCAACTACTCATCGCTCAACCCAATCAATTTCCAAAAATGATATATATCTTTTAAACACAACTAATCAAGAATTAGTGAAAATTGCGAGTTAACTAAACCAATTTATGGTGAAGGGAAATCTAATAAAACTTGACTGGTGAGAGAAAACCGATCTCTACGCAGCTGTGACTGAAGGAACTGAGAATCATTACTCTGACCTACTTCCCAGTCTTTCCATACAACCATCGACTACAACCTTCAGTATATACCGGGATTGCACGCTCTAGAACAATTATCTTCTCGCTCTTTGACACACAAACTATTAAAGTAGACAGATTCATATATATGACCAGCCGTTGTTGGATATACCGGAAGACACCAACAGTTCCATCCTGAAGAAGACAACTTATAGTAGTCATATACATTCAATAGTTATTAAAACCATACTGAATCAATATGAATTCAATGTAAATCCAAATGTATACTAAAACACAATCTGATAATTACGTATGGATGACCTTAACAGCGGTCCTTATATGTATGGACAGAATAACTACAATCAGTTGCTGGTAACGGTAAGTATTTGTGTGAGGTTGTGTGATGAATTACAGTACTGCGTCTTTAGTATTACTCAAATCAGGATCCATTAATGTCAGAAAGTTGAAACAACATCAGCTGTATTGCGTCAAATCAAAGAAATGTCACATTCATAGGGCCAGGCCACTCCTTCATGAAGCTATCGTATCCATTAGGAACCTATGGCGCGAGACCATAGCGCGAGACCATAGCACGAAACCATAGTGCCAGACCATAGCGCCAGACCATAGCGCCAGACCATAGCGCGAGCTAGTATGTGACTCTGAGCGGATACAGGAGCTTCATGGCACAACATTGCTAACTTCAAACGGGTTCCTGTCAACCTGTCCTCTAGAACCTAGTCTGAGCTTAAGAAGCTTCTGGAAGTCTTTAATGTTTCACCGCAATACTTTGCTGGAGTTCGAGTCTAGCTAAGTCAGTGCTGATTGGTCAGTGGGTACCATTGCTGCCGACCTGGTGGCACGGGGGCAGATGTGCCGTGTTGGCGTGGACCTACAAACGCATCTAATATCTTGTGAAACGTCTGTCCTCACACTTGCTCGGCTTCTTAATGTGATAAGCAGTGGATTCCCACAAGCTCCCTGTGAATATTTCATTCTGGCAAGTTAATCAAACACCGGGCAGCATTCCACCTCGCCGTCGATATCCGAGTCTGGGCCGGTCTTAATCCCCATTGAATACCCTCTGACTTTGCTTGAGACTTGTTTCACAGCGGTGCAGAGCGTAAGTCCATGTTGGCCGTAGTGTCACCTGCGACCATACATGTACGTGCGTGTGTCACATTGTGACACATGCCCCTATCTGGTGCCCGTTGCACGACGCTCTTGTAGTGCTACAATAGTTGTAACTGGGCTTCCGTCACAATAGAAAGCGTTGACGTTACAATAGCTGTAGCCTACAAGAGCGTCGTGCAACGGGCACCTGGGCACTTCAAATTCACGACAGCAGCAGCCGTATTAACGTACATGTATTATACTGGTGCATAAACTAATATACAACATACGCTGTATGTGTTATCCAGTCTCAATAAAACGATACAATACTTTGCATAACAAGTACATTATAGGTAATACTCTACCATAGCACTGAAAACTAGTCGTACACCGGTCAAACGTATATAAGATTGAGCCACGGTTATGTAAATTTGCAAGTCAGTTATTGGTTGAAATGTTGGAAACACATAGTTT
>JAVCKZ010101877.1:0-10899 GCA_034780755.1 Lepetodrilus elevatus
TAAGAAGTTCGTAAGTACTAAGAATTTGCCTAACTGGGTTTCTGCTTATGTTAATTAATGAAGAGGTCTGTTCTTACTAAGAAGTTCTTAGCTAAGCAGTTTCAAGAATACGGGCCCAGGATACGAGAAGGATAAAGATGCATGTAATATACATTCCCAAATATAATTCCTAGATTCTACATATTATTCGTTCTCCTGAAAAGTTTCCAAATTGGCATGCCATGTTTTCAGTTAAGCCAAGCTAGAAAACATCACCATACCTTGAAGCGAAATTATTTCGATATTTTGGAAAGTAATTTGTTTTACCATTTTAGAAAATATTGCCTCTACAGAAAGGTACAACAAGCAACATTTGTTTCAAGTGCAAATAGGTTTATTACAGCTACACGTACTTGCAATATGTCATTGTGCAAACATAATATGAACCACTGAAATACCATAAGTGTAATCTCGCTTTCATATCGGTCTATTTTAGTTTTAAATACGAGTCGACAGTATTGGTATTGGCATACCTATAAACGACCATGTGTCCATTTCCATCTCTCCTCGCCAGTCCGCGCACCCAGTTGTAGGGTTTCCACGCTAGCCTAATTGAACTGAACGCGTTGTTTTATCACAATGCAGTTTAAACATTAAGGACGTTACACTGTCTACTCATTCCATACTCTGGTTTATACAGCAAATATGGGCCACATTGGATATTGATCAAATTTGAGCTACTGACTGACATATCCAAACAAACATTATTTGTGAATGTTGACATAACATTTAGTGTGAAATATCGACTGGAATCGTCTCTCGAATGCCTCGTGAAGCGAGGAGACTGGAGTGAGCGCTGTAGAACTCATTAATGGAGATTGTAGCAATCTTCTATTGGACATTGAGAAGTAATTTCTGACGTTATGCATATGCATAGAGTGTGTATGACATGTAGGATGTTGATTCAAGCAAATAGGACTTCTGACAGATTTAGTTTGTTCATAGACATATGCAACATTTCAAAGATGTTATTAAGCCATCTTATATTTTTAGATCGTTTACTGATTTATTTTCTGTAAAAGTATAATTACAAATTAATGTAATCGAAAGGAATGACCTATAACGTCTTTGACAAGGTCCCCACACTACCAGTGTGCACATGTAATAACATGATCTTTATTGTGCACTAGAAAACAAATATGTATGTATTATATTAATTATGCTTCAATAATAACTTTAAACCATGGCTACCATGAAATTCCATGACCTGCAATATACAAGGTGGCGCTTATTTTACGAGGGATATAAGCTATAGTATAGTTATAATAATTGAATTAGAGTAATGCCCACGTATTTATATCCCAGATGTAATCTAATTATGTGCAATACAATAGAGTTCGGTCAGACTGCAATCGAACAAATCACGTGAGATCGCGTGCACATTTCACCGTCAATCAAATTAACAAAGTGTAATGTTCACAGATTGATCAATAGAAGGTTGCTGTGACATGACCCACCATATCTCAGTGGGGCAATAACCAAATTGAACATCTATGACTCTCCCAGTCAACAAAGCGGGATACATCTCTGGCAATGTTAATTCCTATCCGATTAACGGATACTACTATGATAATGTCATTCAAAGTAAGTATAATGGTTCAGTTACACACGTTCACGTAAATATCTACGTCTTCTCAAATTCGTTGAAAGCTACTAAATGATAAATGCACAAGCAAGATTGATGCCATCCTCTCACACCAGGGATATTTTATTACGCTCAGGACTCGTACCACAGTGAAGTGTGAACGTAATTAAAGGTACCCCTGGGGTGCGAGGATGGATTGATGCATGTTCATAGCTAACCTATTTGTAATACAATATGCACTTGCTAAATTGCATAGCTATACATTTAGTAATATCCACATTTGCGATGTACACTTGTGAAAGGTACTAACTATAATATCTGCACTATGCACTGGTTATCTTTCGTAACGACATGCAAGCACTTGGTACTTTGAATTCAAATCGATGTGCAGTGTATTTCGGTTCTGAACGAAACGTAATCAGAGCGATTGATCAATGACATAAGAGTAGGACGCACAATGGTCGATGTGATTGGGGTGTTGAAGAGGCACCATTAGTCTGTCCACAGAGCGCCTCCCGGAGGTCCAGTACTTCGTGTTCTCCTGTACGACCATCATAGACTCTTCATCCTCATCCTGGGACTGCCATCTTCAGTGTATGCTGTACCTGGTACATCTCACCCGAGTATACTCGGATCTGTACAATATGCGCAGTCTTCTAGAACTAAAGCACGTAATATTTCCTCATCGCAAATTGGTGAAAGATTCCCGCAGCGACGTTGAACTCCATATTAACTCACTCACGCAATACAGCCTTCACCCAGAAGGCGTGATCTTCTGAATCCACCATCATGTAAAATTAATAAGTTGAGCTTTAAATGTGAACGCCAAATTGAACAACAAAATGAGTTTAGGAATGATAACACTAGTAATCACTTCAAGAATCGATATGGAGAACTTTAAATTGATACTTCAATTTGAAATTGGAATTTCTAAATTAAATGTACCCAGTGTATACTAATTGTTTAATAAGGTTGTACTTCCTCTTAACATTCCTAATTCAATACTAGTCGGTGTGAAGGACGACAGTTGAACTTTTTATCTCACGCAATTACTTGCAGAACATTATTTTCTCATAGATAAAAATCAATATAAAAATGTTTAAACTTTATAAAAAGGTTCGAAACCATTATGAAGACTTTCAGATAGTTCTTTCCAAGACATCCACAGTTGTCAGAGCAGAGAGTCAATAAAACAGTATACATGTAGTAAACTTTAATCAATTTTGCTTCGGTTTGAATTAGGATTTATAATACGACATTTTCAGATTGGTTCGTTAATATCAAATCTTGTTAGTTAATGATAGAAGGAAATAGGCAGCAACTATAACGCTGATTGTTTCAGTAAATGTAGATCCACACGTACTGACGAACCAAGGATTGCTATTGCACTGAAACAACAAAGACAGTATACGGTATACTATATATAGGATCTCCAACGAGTGTCTTTTGATACCAATGTAATCCTACGAGTTGATAAAAGTATCCCAAATCCGTCTGCTACAAAGTACACCATGAACTAAATTTATATTACTCCACCGTATCCGTGGAAGGTAACGTCCGCAAACAACAATGACGGGTTCTTTGGAAGGATTTGAACTTTTGGCCGTGGCACCGTCGGCCTACCACTTCGGTTAGAGTGTGTCGAGCATTGGTAACAGTATCTGTTATGTTTAAACATATCAATTCACATCGGACGTATGACCTCTGATATGCCTAGTATGAACATACATGCACATCATCAAAGATCAAGCCAATAGTAATACTGTATATCACGATTTGGAGACATGCTTGCGTCAACGTTACCGTCAGCAGTAGACGTTACTCTTACTGACACTCTTCTTCTCGGATGAGTGAACAGGGTATTTCCCATGTTCGATTTTGATATGCCATGGGCGGGTGGGGCCAAGACAATCTAAATAATGATATCAATTACCTTTATCTTTATTCACGTTAATTAAATATTCACATTTTGCAAACACTTACACATTCATCACTGTGTGTGTTTGTATGCTCTAGTGTGTATGCTCCATTTGTTTAAGTAATTGATGGTTAATTCCAGCTCATAGAATCGCCTTTGCATTTCTTTCTTTGAGTAGTGTATATACCTATATTCTTTCACAGAAGCGATCCACTTCTTGATGTCAGTGAACAAAGCGGTGAAGTGATTCACAGCGGTCAGTCGAGTGTAAAACAGTTTGCATCCCAATACCCAACTCTGCCCTTTAAATGGCGGTCTCAATCCAAATCTCGTTTTGAAGTGCAATATCCGGAGTATGCATCAGTTCCACATTAGCGAATCAACTCAGAGAAGAAAACGCTTGATTAGTAAATTTAGGACAGCTGTACAGACAAAGTAAAAGAAACACCGGTCTCACAATATTGTCACATTAAAGAGTTGACGTAGAATCGAAATGAGGTTAGTGTAATCACAACGTTTGTGCATCTGGTTGTGACTAGAATTAGTTTTCATAACTGACCATTTTCAATATTAAATTCTATTAAGCTTCAAACTACTCGTATTTCGACGCAACCACATTTCTGTTGATGACGTATGAAGGTTAATATTGGCGATAAAATGCGTTATGTTCAAGTTCAAGTTTTTATTTTCTCCACCACCCACAACACACCTCTACCACTTCTACAGAAGAGACACCACGCATTGGTAGGTTTACAACATACAACATATAATACAGCATTCACCTTTTCATCTAATAGAATATTGCATGATTGTGGCGTTGCTAATGTCAATATATTTATTTCAATGACAAGGGCATATTACTGTATTGGACACTACCATGCCTATGTTGCAGTAATCACATAATCAGATAACTAGATATATGCGAGAGTTATCAGTCTCATAGTCGATATGAGATCTTTAAGAAAGAGTGCTAAGTTGCGAAGACAATACAGTAGTTCCTATTAATGTACACCCTAAATTATTCACGCATCTATTGTACTCTTAGAACTCGCCATCAATCAATGACCCAGTGTAACAGATGACAATTAAATCACGCAATCTGATTGGCAAGTTGATGTACTACTACCAGTATCAAGGAATCCGTATCGCCATTATTTAGAAGTGTCCCATCTGCACACGAGCAGTTGGTATTACTTATTTAATCCAAGTTGAACGAAGTAGTTATTTGGGTTAATGTTCTTTTCAGGATAGAAACACAATTATATGACGTAAGAATGGTGACTATTGGCCAAAAGAGTGACTATTTCCGTGTCCACAAGTAAATGTCCGTTCGATAAATGTCTTGTTTATTGCTAGAACTCATTACATGTCACACAATCGCTGACCCGGTGAATAAACGCGAACGTTAAATGTCCTGGCACGCTATTATATCATGCCTTGTACCCGCACACGGCGGTTGTCTGGGATATAGTCTTCGACTGAGCTCTTCACATGTAGCCGGGAGAACACTACCAAAATATATGTGTAAATGTTTACTCAAACAAGAGTAACTTACAGTGTAGTATAAGTGATGGTTAACACACGGCTCGAGGGCGTTACGGCATTACATGTCGGTAACGCCCGAGGGCCGTGTGTTAACTTTCATATATCACGACAAAAATACACAAATAAACCTTGTATACAAATTATAATATGTATATACTTTGTATATGCAGGGGTATTACGAGCGATTGACATGCTTTGTAATATACTCAAAACACACATGACAGTGTATATGTATTGCATTGAGACCACCCATAACTTCACCACACCACACTATCACATATCACATACCATTTCCACAGACCATACCTATACTATTCTACTAACACACATTCCCTGTACGCGTAAGACAATACTACATAGATTCGCATCCTTCAATCATAGTATCCAGTGGATACGTCGTATTTCAAATCTTAACAGCATTGCTCCATTGACACTGTCAGTATACATTACACCATTAGTGACATTAGTGACAGAAACGAGAAACAACTTCCGAATGGTCGATACAATACTAGGTGAAACGGAAATACGGTAAACTGTCATTGTTCTCGATACAACCTCCGCCCACACATGCCAGTGAACACTTCTGTCATGACACCGCCTGTGGTGTTCCTAGGGGAGAATTACCCGGAAACCTCCCCGGGGAACCCCCCACGTTAACATCAAATGAACCCGTCAATGACGGATACAATGTACGATGACGTTATATAGTGAAACTACTAAACATTCTGTGCCCAAGTGTGATATCCCGAGTTTAACTGTGCTTGCTTGACAACAGTAATCATTAAGTGACGCGTCGTAATAGGTTGGCGAATACAGTACATAATATAACAGTAAATAATGCTTTGGGTAAGTTTTCTCGAGGAAAGTTTCACACAACGAGGTGTTAAAGGTATTTTCGGATAATTATGGGAGAAAATATAATGTCTGGTATATGGATACGTCAAAATAAATGTGGATAAGGTCATATGTTTATTACAAATGTACAACCATTAACTGACCTTTGAGATGAGAATGTTATATATTACGTCACATTAGAAATATTCGATAAAGAGAATAGTAAGCTTCCGAAAATGGCAAAGTTAACAGGATCACATGGAGTTGGTTTGGTCCCAGACACAAAACGTCTACAACATATTGATTATTCTCATCAAGAAACCACGCAGAAAATAAATTGACACTTTTCAGTTGGAATTTCGCTTAGTTTCCGCTATATTGTAAATCTATCACTTCTGGGTTGTCAGTCAATAGAAGCAAACACAACGTACAGACCAGGGTACCGTTTCTCGAAGCTCTCTTAGCGGCTAAGGGACTCTTAGCAATGTATTAGCTATCGGCAAAGAGAGTGCAATGGTCCCTTAGCGGCTAAGATAGCTTCGAGAAACGGTACCCAGGACTGACTTTACACTGCTGAGACTCTCGTAGTAGAGACGGTGCTCATTGCTGTGCATTGCTGCACTGTACTATATTAGCAGTAAGTATTTAGTAATGTAGTGTTAGAAAGTTACTCACTAAGTACTTAGCTACAAGCATTGATGATATTGTTTCCCGCTAACCTATCCATTGGGCCAAGCCACTAACCAAGCAAACATTACGTTAAACCCTTCTACCCGACAACATTGGAATATCAGCAAAATGTGTGTCTTTCAATCGAGAATATTGCGGCAGAAATGCTGCACATGACCTAATAATGTGAATTGCCGACAATATAAGAAAATGAAGGTGTATGATATTAAGAAGTATTGTCGATAATATAAGAACAACGAAGGTGTATTGTTGAACACATGATATTAAGAAATATATATTGTGGATAATGTAAGAATAACGAAGGTGTATTGTTGACAACATGGTGATATTAAGAAAGATGTATTGACGATTATATAATAATAATAATAATATATATAAGAGTGCATTGTCGACAATATGATATCAAGACATTTGTATTGTCGATATTAATGAAGGTATATTGTCGACAACATAAGAATAGTGAAGGTGTATTGTCGATAAAATAGTATTACAGAAGGTGCATTGTGGACAATATAAGAATACGGAAGCTGCATTTTAGACAAAGTAGTAGTAAGACATATACTGTACGTGTATATGCAACATATTAGTGCATTATCGGCACATTAAATGTAAGGAATGCGTATTAACGACAACATGTTAGTAAGGAAAGCGAATTGTCGACAATATAATATTAAGGAAGGTGTATGTTCGATAACATGCCAGTAAGGATTGTGAATTGCCGACAACATAATAATAAGGAAGGTTATTGCGAACAACATTGATCAGTACTAATTACACATCCATCATTTTCAAAATACATGTAATTAGTTTATTGCCAAGTCTTACTTGATCTTGTGAAATAATGACGCAGATTATGTAATCCGCTGGACTTTATAGAAATCTAGTCTTTACTTCCGCCGACACTACGCCAGTGTTCAAGTGTCAAGCTCATCAAATTGTAATTGCTTCCCAATTGGACTCCTGGTGGAAGCAGGTAGTTCGGTGTTGCGTCAGACGAGAAAGGAATTAATTATTCTTGTTTATCCATTAAGGTTTTTATGAATTCCACTCGGGATCCGTGTATCGACCCCAGTCGGGAGGAATGTCAAGGAAGAAGTGTTCACCTCACCTGTTCTCAGGTTCACGTTCCCACGCAGACTGGCCTAGGTCATCGACAACCCATGGAGACACTTCTTATTCCGTGTGTTCTGTTTCTTATAAATTACATGTACGGGTCTAGACTTGTCATCCCTAGTGTACGCTCTCTTGTTAGGAGCAAGAGCAACAGTGTATTGAAAAATCTGTATACTATTGTCATGAGTTTTATGAAAGGAAACACTTCCTAGCAAATCCATGTCTGCTATTGTCATGTCCATTTTTGTGATGTATATATATATGTACCTCATATGCCGAGGTTCTCAGCCTGAATTAATAAATGTTCTGTTCTGTTCTGAGTACTATACCAGCTGGTCTAGCACCTGTTATCTTTTTTTATATTTGTTTATAATAAAGTCGCTTTCATGATTATTTCACTTATCAATTTAAAGGCTTGTCAATTTAAAGGAGTAAAACCGCAACATCCGTAACGCTGATTGTTGCAGTAAACCTGCGAGCACCAAGGAAGTTAACTGCATTGCCACTATACAGGCAGCGCACCCTATCAATATCGCGTCAGAAAAGTAACGTTTACGAACACTGATGTTGCGCTCTCGTGACGGAATTTGTACCTGGAACCTTTGGTTCCGAAGTCCAATGTTCTACTACTGCACTATCACCTTCCCACCTGCTTACCTCTGTGAACTTGTACAAACCTACCAAACCTCATCAATCCAGACATCTTAAGTCAGGCGATTCCCACATGATTCAACATCTAAAGATCCGTATTGCGAAAGTCGGTATAAGATCGGTCATTCCAGACTGCAGGCGCATTCCTATGACTCAGGAACTGCCCTAAACTCAAAACTAAAACATGGTTAATGAAGTACATGGCAAATAATTTTCTTCTTGAAATGTAAGGTAACCTGAGATTCTACCATGACCATAGATATATCGTTCGAGATAAAGTTAAGATTATTATGGAGCGTATTAATTTCATCATTCGATGAACCCTAGGGTGACGGTAGAGTGATGGAATGAGTCAATGACACAACACTCATGATGATACGAGCTAGTTTCATCATTCGACCGTTGGTTGGTAGAATGATGAAACGAATACGCTCATGGTTACTCTTTTTCGTACCATTGAGATAACAGAAGGACAACAGAGGTCAGTAACCTTCCAACCTAGTTTATGATGGTATTTCTGAACATGCTCAACCATTGTTATTTATTCACACAACTTATGAGGTATTCCTGCTACTGAGAATATGCTACACTAAAATAGTCTAGTTTACCTCAGCAAGCATATGCTCATCATAAAAACAATGTATACAATCACACAGATGCAGCGCATCGGAACAACTATATCTGAATTATCAATATTAGAATACAGACCACCTCAAGGTATCTATGTTCGTTAATAGACGTCGCAGCACTTAGGCCTTCTACACTGCCATCCCGATACCCAAGGGTTACGTTCCACTTCTTTACTAGCGTAGAGTAAAGAATAGCGTAGAGTAAAGAAGTGGAACGAAACCCCTGGGTACCGAGATGTCTACACCGACTGCTAATGTTCCACGCAGTAACTAGTCGCAGTCTTGCTACGTCATGCACACGAATGTTGCGCAAACTGTATGCCGAGCGTTTTAATCGTAGCGATTACGGTAGTATCCAGTTGACAAATATACTTGTTTGTTATTCAAAATAGCCGGGACTTGCATTAAAACACGACTGTGTACACTTTCCATACACGCCTACGTGTACGCTCAGCAGATGTACAGAGAAGGAGATTTATGCACATATAAATCTGGTTCGATACCCAATACCACGACATCCTAAAACTTGATTTAAAAGCTAATTCATCGTCATTCTCGTCCAAACCCGACTCCGTGGGAAAATACTTTTGTCTGACGATGTCCGAAGTGTTGATGTATGAATTTACGTGAATGAATATAGATACTCCCACGCCGTGTGCCCCTGGTGAGAGATAAGGTGCTTAACACGAACAATCATTCTAAATTCTCCTGTGGCCGGGCATAATCTCCCGACGTCATCGTGGCGATCACAGGGCACTATCACAATTCTTCACCGTTTACTCTCGCAGTACTTTCGCAGAGGAACCGAGATCGATCTGCTGCCAAGCCCAAAAACATTTCCCAAGAATACAGAAAATACTACGTTGCATAATAATGTCATCCCGACCTTGATACCAACGGTCTGGAGTATTCGGTATAGATCGGTTTCATTCATTATCAGCGGAACCAGACGCACCATAAGCCGACAAGACATCGAAGCCTTATGACATTGGCATTTCGGGATGACACGCCAATATTCAGACTCGTGGCTTTTTTTCCCCAACGGGAAATCCTCTGTACATTCAATGCAACTATTTCTGTAATACCAAGATGTTGTAGATACGTGTTCTGCGCTGTGACTGTCTGAGTTTAATCATCGCAGCACGGAGGATGCAATAGACTACACGTCCTCTTCGCTGCGGCAGTCGGTGATGGATGTGTCGGGAGAGACGTGGAGGTGAGGCTCATGTCAAACGGAATTGGACAAGTAAAATGAATTACACTGCACCGACAACATGGCGAGTTGGCATTAGATATGGAAACTCCAATAACATTTATTTTCCTCCTATCAGAAGCTTTCCTCAATTGGTAGGCTAATCCGGTTACAATAAACGGCATTAGAAATGGATTTCAATACCATGTTTAGAAGGCGTAGGGATCCAGATCTATCGTATTTTGTGTAGAACAGCTACGGACGTAAGTTTAGTAGTAGGAGACCTTTCCATTTTAGAATCGATAATCAAGTAATAGGTCACGCTTAATAACGTGTAGATACTGATCGTCTTTATCATTACGTCCATCTTCATCCGCTGATCGATGTGTCACGGTAATGTTATCTTTGATTGATCAATTTAGAACGGTGTTTTATGTGAACAATGTAGTTTTCCGCAACAATTGTTTGAAAGGCAGTACCCTCCCACGCGAATATATACATGCATTGTTGCAAACTTCACGAAGCGTGTACGAATGTATCGAACACTTTCCTAGTATAGAACTAACTTTATGTGTTAATTAGGTTTGACCGTAGTCTGTTTTGCATTCATATCTGTGAACTTGTTTAATAGTTTAACCTCATTTTCACTGATGAATACACACACACATTGACACAGAGAGAGAGAGAGAGAGAGAGAGAGAGA
>JAVCKZ010101888.1:0-10898 GCA_034780755.1 Lepetodrilus elevatus
CCACATTTAGACTTTCACATTGCTGAAGACTTCTGACAAGTCTTTGCTGTATTTAGACAATTATCTGGTATGTTTTATACATAGACGTATTGATCTATGTGTGGTCTTGTAGTATCTTAGTCTTCGCTGAGCTGACATTTCTTTACCTGATTTCCGCACCATGTATCACTGTCAAGTATTTCTTTATCATACATGTTCGAACAACACAAAAACATAACATAACATAATACATATAGACGCAAATTCTGGTATCTGATGCTTAGACAAGTGATGCATTCTATGGTTAAAGCACATTGAAGTAAGCTATTAGAGCCAAATCATTGCACTCTCACATCAATATTATACAATCAGGTGTTCGTAGCACTGTCAGCTGGCTGTCATCAATAATTCCATTTGTTACCACGGTTACAAGGAACCTGACATGAATGTGCCTTGGGTAGTGACTAACTCCATTCATAATGTATGAAATCAGAAAATACATGAAATAGAATCAATCAATATTTTTTGAATAACATATTATTTTAATTTTTTAATCAATTTAAAAATACAGCCGCCATGTTTTTTCTTGGAAATTTGTAGGATAGCTTTCATGAATGTACATTTTTGTATGTTTATTATCGTTCAGGAATATGTATAATTGCGAAATTCATCATCTGAGATTGCGTAGACTTGTATATTTCAAACTGCAGTGTACCATCACTGACACATTGAACATCACCTCGACTACCCCTGTGGTACCCCTTGTGTGTACCAGGTAGTTGTGGAGTCTGTGTATCAGGTAGTTGTGGAGTCTGTGTACCAGGTAGTTGTGGAGTCTCTGTATCAGGTAGTTGTGGAGTCTGTGTACCAGGTAGTTGCGGAGTCTGTGTATCAGGTAGTTGTGGAGTGTGTATCAGGTAGTTGCGGAGTCTGTGTATCAGGTAGTTGTGGAGTTTCTGTACCAGGTAGTTGTGGAGTGTACGTGTACTAGGTCTGTTGACACAGCTGTGATGTAAAGAGATCTTTACTATTTATCTACTGATTATTTTACCAGGAGGTCTGGGAAAAGTGGAAATCAATCAGATCTGTGATGCGCCCTGTGCGTCAGTGTATGGATGGCAAGATAATGTGATATACTTACTGTGGCAGTCAGATGGTTTAAATGACTTAATAGGGGGCGCGCCATGTGAGACCTTTCTTGCGATAGTCCACTGTCCTATGGTAAATTGCATGTGGACTAGATCTTGCGAATAATTGTCTGAATGTAAAGAGAAACTGTCGACAGTCGTCTCGTCATAGTATACAGTGACTTTTGACATATTTTACTCGCATGGAATACCCTTTGACAGTTCTATAGACAGTAGCTCACACAAATTTACTCTCACGTGGAGAGCCGCCTTTACTATATCTGGATACATGTACCTCTGTACTAGTCTTACTCACTCACTTACTTATTTTCATGTTTCCGTGAAAAATAAATCATCACTATTGCACTAAGTATTTTGTGCATATATGCATCTAATATCTAAAATATATATCAATGTGTATGACATCTTTTTCATTTCTAAAAAGGTTAGCTTTCTATATTTTATTTCTAACAGGTCCTGCTGTAGCATTTGATTATTGCTAGTTTCCATCCCACAATGAACAGATCAATTCAAAATCAAATTACAGCAGGAGGCGGCAAAAACATCCCACCTCATTCACTCGTTAGGTGGCAAAAGTCAAACCTTGGCTTCAGTGTTTGTTGGTTCATATGAAGTACACTGGATACTGCAGAGTTAATTACGAACATGATTGATTGACTGTGTGTTGTGTACTAGCCGTTGTACTAGCCGTGGTACTAGCCGTGGCTATTCCCGGTCACCCCACTGACTATGTGGGATTTGTATGGACTAAATTGTGCCAGTTCTGAAGTGCAGGAGCTTAATATAGAACTGTGTCCAGAAGGAGAAGCTATCCTACAGGAGCTATCGGACCACCGCCAGAGAAATTGTTTATGCAGTCGTACTGCGAATGTCTCGAGATGTATATCATTTTTTTTGCATCTTGGAATATGGCGCTGTATCCACGGCAGTCGATATAGCCAATTATTCACTTTGTATGAATGAAAGATATAATTGCTTGAATTATACCACAGTCGTTTGTGGTAAAAATAGAGGATGTAATTATATATGTGTACAGGTTTAAGTTAGAATTTGATTTTGGTGTATGGTGGTGCCGTACTGTGGCCATGGTAGCTAACTGGTCTACGGGGACACACAATCAATACACCATCGAATTCAGTGAGAGGAGGAGGAGGTGGAGGAGGGCCAGGCCGGGATTGCACAGACACACTGCCAGACCACCAGCACGACTCCGCGAGATGAATCGTCGGAATCTATCTCGCAACTTCCTGATGTACCTCACTCCTGCCACGCACAGATTTCTGAATATTCTAACACGTTAGCCAGTCAAGTCTGCTTAACACTGAACACTACGTAATGATCGGGACACTTCATTGACGAGAAGACTGCATCATTGATCAGAACACTACGTATGACCAGAACACTACGTCATTGAGCAGCACTCCGCTGTGATGGAATTCATCATTTCCTGGAAGATTTGTTATGAAAACTGAAATTGTCTGTGTTGATAGTGATAATTGATGAGTGGTTGGATACATTTATGTGTCTAGCTGTATTGTGCATGTACCCCGAGGGATACTTTGATGTGTCTAGATATATTGTGTCTGTACACTGAGGGATACTTTAATGTGTCTAGCTGTATTGTGTCTGTTCACCGAGGGATACTTTGATGTGTCTAGCTGTATATAGTCTGGATGCAGTAGGACACAACACACTGCAACTATGGTAACCATACAAATCTCTACACCGGGCAGATAACAAGAGAACCCTCGACAACCTGTGGAGGTGCTGTCATTTCTAATTCCACTCCTAGAGAGTAGGACAGAGTCAGTGAGGAACGAAAGTGTGACATTTACATATTTGAAATTGTCCAGAGTCTGAGAGGAGACAAGCTTCTTCCAGGATATTGCCCTCTTCATGATTTGTGTCAACTCGGCACTGGGCTGAAGGCAGCGCTGTAGCGGCAACCTGTTGTGCTGTGTGCGTCTGAGACCTACGGAGGCCACTCAACCGTTCATCCCGTTCTCATCTGAAGAAGGAAAGGAATCATGGAAGTGAACACTGTAACAACATGAAGTGCGTAAAGAGAATACGAAAACCTAATTGCATAGTAAAGTCAGTCTGGAAGCTCACAAACAATGGCATTAAAATGTCTTTGATGCATTCCATCAAATATTGACCTTTATTATGGGATCACAATGGGGATTTTAGTGGTCACATGATGTGCTGTTCATAGACCATTACTGAGACTATTGTGTGCCATCCGCCACAATAACTACGTCTCCTAGGACATGCTTCATGCTATGGAGGCTCGCCCATATTAATCTATACACCACCGTGTGATGGAGACTTCCCTATATTAATGTATACACCACCGTGTGATGGATACTTCCCTATATTAATGTATACACCACCAAGTCGATGCCATAGTCCCAGGTGATGTCATTTGCAAGTTTAATTTTCCTGATACCGGTGATCTTCTGCGTGAGTCGGCACACAATTAACGAGATGACTTTTGCTGACAGTACAGTGTGGACACAGAATTAGAGTGTTGTCTTCTGTTAACAATACAACATGGACACAGAATTAAAGTGACAAGTTGAGGTACTTGTAGTTGTGATCTCAGAATTAATGTGGCAAGTTGAGCTGACTTGTTCTTTGTGGATAGGGAAGTAAAATGGCAAGTTAATCTGGCTGTACAATGTGATGTATTAGTATGGCAAGTCACGGTAACAGTACAATCCGGATACAGCATTAACATGGCAAGTTAACCTATATGGACACATAATTAAAATGGCAGTTAACCCGACTGGACATTGTGGATACATAATTAATGTGGGAAGTTAACATGGCTATGCAATGTGGACACAGAATTAAAGAACGCACGGACAAAGAGTTGGATTTTTTTCTAAGAACCAGAGTGATCAATTAATCTTTACGTGGAATGTTAATAGCACGGCTAGGAGAATGAGTACTGACGCGGGAACGCGGGCCGCAGACCTGGGAGTCGTGATGTGCTGTGTGGCGGTGCTTACTCCTGGGACCTACTCGAGACATCAGTCGCACAATGTCACAATACAAGCAGGTGAATTATACATGTGCAAGTTATGCTAATCACAGATTGAAGTGTTCTAGTTGATGTGCTTGCTGTTCTCAGGCTGTGTACGGCCGTATGTATGTCAAGGCAGGACGACCAGGCTGAGACAGAAGAATCCAGTCTGCAATGTGTGTCACTAATTACCTCACCTTCACTTCATCTTCATGTAACGACACACACTTGGCTACTATCTACCAGACCATGACCTGTTGAGGTCAGAGGTGCAGTTCATTCATGACTCCAGTCTTGGCAGGGCTGGGTGTACGGTACGCTGTGTGTAGGCTGTTACGGCCAGAACGTAGTTAATGATTTCACGTCTGTTCTCTACTATATTGACTTTTTCCCCCATAATCGTGCGTTTGCCGCGGATTTGGTGAAAGTATTGATGATTTGTTTTAGCCCTGGCGGCTGATCTGTGTTTCATCCTACGGTACACCACGTGTGATTTAGACCACGAGCAACAGTGAACCTGGGTCTGATGTACTTAGACCTGCAGATGGAATGTCTTTGGATGGGATTGTGGGGACAATGATGTTTGTATATAAACAGGATCTCTGCATGTGGCAATATATACACAGTGACATGTGTTGTGTGTGTCAGACACATGCAGTGCTTCGCCAGCTTGCTTCAACAGCTGTAGCTGCTGTACATGTAAAGTGAACACATGTTGAATGGTGTACATGTTCATTACAGTTAAAGATTTTTCAAGGTATTTGATTTTTGGCAATTACTTAATGTTTGTGTCTGTAGACACTATAGAAATGTGTTCTTAAGTAACTCGGACAGAATGACGGATCAGTCACCGTTTCGGAAATATATTGCATCTATTCTGCACAAGAAGTCATCGAAGAAGTCGGAAGTAAAGGGCAAGGTCGCCGACCTTCAATATCAGGATGCAGTCAGTCGATCCATGGACAATCTCTTGACTGTCGCGGCCAGTGTCACGATACCGAAGAATGTGACGGCAGTGGACCCGACTCAGACGGAGTCGGACGTCGACCAGTTGCCCAGAAGTTACCCCGGTGACATGGGTCAACTGAGGCGACACTCATACTATGACACTGTCAACACGGACACGGCAGAGGAGCGCAGTGAGGGTCCGAGTGATGACGAAGGTCTGTGTGAGACCGAGAGCCTCAGGAGCACACCCGTCCGCTTCCACATGTCCGAGAACTCCGGATCTCCGCGACGGACCCGCATGCGACGTTCCGACGGAAGCGGAGTTCTCAGTTTCCTTCATCGCTCCATGCTGATGTCACTCGGACAGTCGGGAAGTTTTGCAAGTGAACAGGAATCCGATATCGATGTGGATGATGACTATCAGCAGGACCGTGTAAGTCTGGCAAGTGTCCAGACGACTACTAGTGGTGTGTTCAATTTGTCCGAGGATGATACAGACCTCTATGGCAATAGGATACCAGTAGAGCGCGGAACAGAAGACATCAAGGTATTCTATCACAGGATAGCTTTCTGTAGAAAACTATTACTGTCATTTCGTTCTATACTATTCAGAATATATGCATTATGTGTATCATGCTTCAAATAATTCCCATGATATAATGTCTTCATGAGTACTAAATTGTTGGCGTGATTACTCAATAAAAACACTACACTCAAGTCAGAATCGAGCACCTGAAGGAGTGAAGGAGACTGGTCAATGAATTGTCATTTTCACGACAAGATTCACACTCTTAATTGGAAGCTTTCTTTATCAAATACAGTTTTTATATTAATGAAGCAGACATTCCCAAATTATCTACTATCTTGCACGGTACTATATCGATAGATATTTCCAGAATCAATCGGCGTCTGTTAGATTGGGTGTATTTTAGTCGTTAGCCGCTAGCAGACACATAGCTAGACTGGACACATGTCTTGTCGTTAGCCACTAACAAACATAGCGAGACTGGACACCTGTCTTGTCGTTAGTCACTAACAAACATAGCGAGACTGGACACCTGTCTTGTCGTTAGCCACTAACAAACATAGCGAGACTGGACACCTGTCTGAAAGGTCTTTCTAAGCGGAAATTGGAAGCCAGTCTATTACTGCCGCCGTAAACTGTTAAATACAACCATCGGCTGTGTATTCATGTCCAATTTATTCTTGTTGATTCATTATTTAGATAGTAGGCCTACTGGTATTGGTTCTGACAATACATCTGTCAGTTAGGTTTTTTTATCATGAAGTAGACATCGTTTGAGTTAATTAGAGCTTCTCGGTGTAAGGTCCACTTTGATGTTAATGTAGAGAAATTACACTGATGGATACAGAAATATTGTTACAAAGTTCAACTATATCGAGTGTATTGAATAAACAAACAATATGCAAACAGTTAGAAGGAATCATTGATTATCTGACCTTAGGGAAATGTGTGTAGTAACTCTAGAGGCCTTGAGACAAACTTGCATCATTAATTTCATGACAGGGACATATAATCAATCTTTCTGACTGACACCTACGTTAATGTTTGTATTGCCCATGATGAATTTTAATGAAGCAAAACAAGTCCAGATAGCTTGGTCTGTTTGTAGAAAAGTGGACTTTACATGCATGATGTCAACTACATATTTCTTCTGATTTCTTGGTATTGTAATGGACCAATTACATTCACGCCCCAGTCCCACAGAACAATCTTAGCGCTACGAGAGCCGTAGGTTCTTAGAAACTCCATGCTAACGTACAGGAGTTACGACTCTCGTAACATTATCATTGTTCTGTGGAATGTGCCCCGTTAAACCAGACAAACAGGTATAATTTGGAAAATATGTAGAGAACGATACACAAGATAAATAAATTCAAAGATGAACATTTTTCATGAATGGTTTCTGTGACTGCTTGTCAATGTCTAAAACAATGATCTGAGTTCTCAATTACTTGACCAAAAAAAGGATGTCCAATGTACATTTTACATTGTAAAAGACCTCAGTACTAAAATGGATACATATTATAAATATAACATCATTCATTTAACACATATCTTAGTAACAAAAATCTTGGAAAAATCTTTACCAACCAAAAATATACAATCTCTGCTTTTTTATATAAGTAATCAGTATTTAAATTCCAATATTTTTTAGTCAAGTGTTCTTCCAAGAAATTTGTATTCATTTATTATTTCAATGTTTTCATTATTGATGGCGACTGGTTCTAAAATAGGTTTCTTTCTCTCGAAAATCGATAACCATTGCCTTTGTTTTCTTAACATTCAAAGATAAAAAAATAGCCTTGCATAATTCCTTGAATTTTGCAATTTTATTTCGGTAACCAACTTCTGAACCGATTATGAGGCAGGATAGAGCTGTATCATCTGCACATTTAATTGATGAATAGTTATTTACATTACTATTACAGTCATTGATGTATAAGATGAATAATATAGGAGAGATGACACACCCCTGGGGAACTCTGGTAGATGTTAATCATGAGTGAGGATTTTCTCTCGTTTACAGTCACATATTGTGATCGACCTGCTATAAATGTTTCAACACATTTAACAATGGCAGAATTGACACCCATATTGTTTTAGCTTTTGCATTAACAGATGAGTCTGGATGGTATTAAATGCACCGTGGTTAACGATAACTTCATTGATAACGTTTTTGCATTTACGTAATACATTGCCAAACCCACTCCTTTGATTACTGAACTGGTAGGCCCATATTATCGAACGCAGTTTAGTGTAGACCTGGATTAAAGTTAGTATTGGTTTACGGAAACCTAGTCTCTTGGTTTAGGAAAAATTATACTATAGAAAACAGGCATACCAAAACCAGGTCCAGACTCAGTTTCCAGTAAACTGCTTTCCATAATACTGTTTAATGTTAAACTCACATTTTAGAGCTAAACCTGGTCCAGATCGCGTTCGGTAATATGGCCCTTAGCGTTACTGCATATTCCAATCAATTACATCAAGGATATTGAATAATACCAGATTTTCTATGATTTATGCATATCATGGTAGAAAGGTGAACACGTCCTGAAGCGATGTCCTACAACAGCTCACTTACGTCACACTTGATTGATTATGTAAATAATGACGGAAATCAGAGGTTATACAAATCACTCATTTACAGATTTTTTCTAAACAAAAATGGACTTCAAAGTTTCCGCAATATATTCTGCAAGAAATTGATTGTATGGATTGTTTAACCCTCCCCCTGTTGGATTAAACACAAACACTGGTCTTTGGGGGTATCTCTGGTTGCTTCCAGCATGGAGAGGGTTAATGTTTATCTCGACATGGATGAGGAAAACTGTAGCCATTGCATGTGGCCATGTATTTACCAGAAGAGTGGGCAGTTTTATCTGCTGGTACTGCATGAGAACGCCCATGTACGAGGAAGGGGCGTACAGCCGACATCTGATTCCCATACATTGATTGTACTTTACTGTCTTCCTTCCCAATAATCCAGCGCTATGATGTCATGATGACCTCGGGATGTTCCTTGACTGATCATTCATGTATGTATCAACAGCTGTATGTTGAACGGCTATCAGCACTTGGCCAATTCAAGTTGCAGATCCATCTAGCCAATCGCATCTAGCCAATCCAAATTGCAAATCTATGGATTTCTTCATTTTTTTTAGTTAGGTTTTAAAGTGCTGCTTTCGAGATTATTCCATTCATCATGGCTAGTCATTTTCTTTTACGCCAACCTCGGGGAAGATTGAAGAAAGAGTATTAAATACTTAGGTGAGACTATTTGAATATGGAAATATAAAATATACTATGGCAAAGTATTATAGAATTGAAGTTTAGGTTGTAGATAGTAATTGATAGTCTTATATACGGTTTGGAAAGTTTTTAACCATAATCAAAACTTCGCTTCGCTTTGATGGAAAGGTAAATGACAGATGCAACGTCATACTCATTGTGACGCATCTGCATACTGTGATGTTGTATTGAGACTTTACATGTGAAGACACTCAATACGTCACATAGCATCGTGGGTGGAAACACAATGGGATTTTCCGCCGTTGCTCACGTCATCAGATTGTTTTCTGCCACTAAAACCGTTTTCTGCCACACAAAAGATTATTCCGTGCGAGGCCTCAATCGGTTGTATGTGCTTATTGTATTGGTTTACTATCTACCGGAAGATCAGAAACCTCAAAGTGAGAAATATACGTTCCGCTACATCGTCATATGCAAATGAACAGAAGTTGGTTCTTTATAATCTATGATGGCAACTTTCTTGAATGATGCAACATGAGTAGAAAAAGTCCAGCCTTGTGATGTCATCAATACCCATTGTGATGTCATATCATTCTTGTGATGTCATAGTTCATTCAATAGCTGTTACTAAACTCTTCAAAGTGGCATCTAGCATGGCTGAGTATGTTCTAGCTTTACAACTTCAGGAATCTATCTTAGAGAAAGACATTGTCATTGTATAGGTGTCTATTAAGTCTAAGAACGGTATCGTAATTAACTGAATAACTGGGATCGATAACTTATCAATGGGGTTAAAAATGACGTCCATTCGAAAGAAAAGAACAAATGTCTACCAGACTGTTCCAGACATCACAACGTCATCTGGCACACCAATTATAATAACACCAAGTTTCACGACACCAATTGACATGACGCCGTCGAGGGAAATGAACCTCTTGCAGGTTCCAGGCTGTAGTCATCACACAAGAAGTAAGAAGAGCCTCCGACGTCATCACACGTATGACAGTATCATCACAAACAACATCGACACATCGGAGGACGATAGCGAGATGTCGAGAGATATTAGTGAACTGTGTGAGAGTGAGAGTGACAATATAATAAATATCATGACGGACGGCGACAGTTTTACATGTATGAAGGAAACCGACAGCCGTGACAGTTATCTGCATTATGTTGTAAGTTCAAGTTTACCAGCTTGCAGAACCTTGTGGTGTCTTCAATCTGTTGGGGTGTGTGGGGGGGGGGGGGGGGGGAGATGGTCACATGTTCTGCCACTGTATGCCTGTGTATACTATCTATAGCCAGAGTAGTATACCTCTATGTTATCAGTGCTCAATTTAATGACTAATTTGAGAGCCGTGGCAACTTAATTTTGCATTTGGCAACCAATATTTCACTTATTTTAAGTGTTTCTGGTATTGAGGCCTTGCATGGAACAATCGTTTCATTGTAAATTAAAGTTTGGGTGGCAGATGACATGGCGCGTAATGTTGAAAAAAACGTGTCAACGTATGCCCTCGCCCGAGCACGATATTTAGACAAGTTAGAATTACGTGGTTTAGTTGTCGTTCCATATATATCTGAGCTTACGTTGTGGTCTAGAAACAGCGAACTTTGGCCTGGTATCGACTACCCCTTGCACGGAACAATCGTTGCCATTGCCGATGCCATGTTGAGTTGCAGAAAATACTCTGGTGACGTCAAGAATCCCATTGTTTTGTCACGAGTGACGTCACATGCAAGGCCTTAATTCAGGAGCCAAATGGCTTCCATGAATATCTTTTTACTTTGAGGCCTGAGTTATTGTTATCAGTCCATTTGTCTGCTGTATTGAGACAAAGTGCTGTGCATTTTTAGACAATCTATTCTGAAGGTTTAGCTTGAATTTTGAAAACTACGTTTCAACAATCTTTGCCACTTACAGAATACATATGTGAAGGATTGTATTTATATCTTTAACATACAACTATATAGTTTACAATAATAAATGGCTAAATCTCTGAAATATATAATATGT
>JAVCKZ010101899.1:0-10897 GCA_034780755.1 Lepetodrilus elevatus
AGTGAATGTACTTTACAGTTATAGCTAAGAACTAGTCCAAAACAACCATAAATATCTGTGATATTATGCCTTTAACTTGGAAGATAATCTAGATTTGGATTTGGTTGATAGATCGAAGTCTATATGTGGACAGACAACCAAATATATCAATGTAAATGTTACAGCCTATATATTCATGATAACGCGGGAGACATGTAATGGACCCCAACTTCTATGGTATATCGAGGTATACGCAGCAGATACATATATACATGTATCTTTGCTGTCCTGATTCCGCCGATATTTTCAGAACTATTTTTTAAATTGCGTCTCAATGTAACGAATTTAGAAATACAATAATAAATGAATTTCAAGTCAATACTTTTTATTAATAATGTGCGTGCAGGAGGTCGCGAAGCAGAATATTCATGCGTCCAAACTTGCATGTTTTGCAGTGACAGTGACATTGACATTTTTCAATGACAGTTTTCTAATCCTGAAACTACTAGTAAGCCTATACAAAGATTATAATTATGATCTATGGCCTATATCAATTTTATATTTTACGTACGAGTTCGCCGCATTTCCACCCATACGAGTTCACTTGTGGGTTTACATAATACGAGTTCACCGCATTTTCTTCCATACGAGTATAGGCTACGTTTTTCATACGAGTTCACCGCTTGTCATATATCACAGCTTGTCATTTTGGACAGTTTATAATTAATTTATTGTTATTGTGTAAAATACATCATACATTTTAACATAAAGGCTAATTAATTTCATGTAGAAAAACACTCACTGAATTTTAGATAAAATAAAATATATATGGGTGGCTCTCAACCTCCTGGTAGAGAGTGTACAGGGTAGGCGTACCAGGTTGGGGTGGCTCTAATGCACATAATTATTAATATAGCCTACTACTCAATTATGAATATACTATATTCGATGTATACATTCTTTGGATAATATTCCTTTCCACTGCATGATCTATATTTATATAAATGTGTAGTGTCCGTAGACAATCAACAATGTGATAGTTTCAACAAAATTGGAATAAGTTTGCTCTAATATTTTGTCAAAATTGTTATCAGCTATCGAGTAGGCTATTATAGTATGATAGTTTAAACTTTATAGAACATATCTAAGAACAATTTTGAGCCTTTTCATGATACAAATATACATACTTTAGGCATACGCATATTTCGTCAAAATTAATATTTTTGAAATAAGGCCTACACCTGTAACACCTCCTCCACAATGTTCAACATGTGTTGTATTTTACGCATTATGTCGTCAAATTGATAGTTTTTAGATGTTCAAAGTAACACCTCTATGTATAATCATATTAATATATAGCCTACTACTCGATCACGTACAAATAATTTAATTCATATTTATATTTTTCATGTGTGCGTTTTTTCGTCAATTATGAATATAATATTTGTTGTGTTTGTGCGCAGTCCATTGTAATATAGGCTAGATTATGTGGAACACTAAGCTTGGTTATTATACCATTGAAATGGTTTTTAAAAGCGTTTAATTATTAACCAAAGATAATTTATTGTCATGGTATGCTTGCTGTAACGATGTAATTAGAGAAACAGTTGTTCTGCATTTCTACTTCTCCTCCGCGTATGTTATGCTAATAAAATATCACTGGAAATATTGACATAATAATATTGTGGTGGCGATTTATATAGACTACTATATAGTAGGACTATAGTCAGATAATAAAACGCGGTAGTGCGTGTTTTGAATTAATGGATAAGATCAGACACATAAGCTACATATAGGGTCTAAAGGCGGCTTCCATACATTTTGAAATACAGGTAGGCCTAGAGATAAGATTTTCCTTGCATCAAGAAATGTTCCTGGAACTTGTTTTCCTGTCAAGCCGTACAGTACGGTGATATGAATGCGGTTTTAAAAAAAAAAAAAATAATAATATGCTGAGAAATATTGATCATGACATGGCATGACTGGCATACCCGCTTCAGACGGCCTTGTATATTCAGCGCAACGGATGTTGCTGTGTTCTACAGTCAAGCCGTACGATAATATGCGTTTCAAATTAACATTGAAAAATAAATATTAAAACAAATATTAAAAAAATATGAGAATTATTGGTCATGCCATGGCATAGCTGGCACACCCGCTTCCGACGGCCTTGCACTACTATCAAGCCGTACGGTGATATGCGTTTCAAATTAACATTTAAAAAAAAGGAAAAAAAAGAGAATTATTGGGTATGCCATGGCATACCTGGCACACCCGCTTCCGACGGCCTTGGAGGGTCAGAGTTTCTCGCCCTATAGCTCTAACTATATAATAATGAAAGAATGAATGAATGAATGAACGAACGAACGTATAGTATGCTCGACTGCAATTATTGTGAAGCTCCACGAAAGATAATACATACCGGTTGTTCTATATGTTGACCTGCTGTAATGTTAAAGGTAATTACTATCAGTGATACTTGATAGTAGACAATCAGATATGTCCGTGGAGTATCATTTCCTTCCTCATGGTAGACATAGCACCTAGACATAGGCCTACATGCCCGCTCTGTAGATCTCTCTCTCTCTCTCTCTCTCTCTCTCTCTCGCATTCACTCTCTTTCTCTCTCTCTTTCTCTCTCTATCAGAGAGAGAGAGAGAGGGGGGAGAGACCCAGACGAATAATATTACATATAACTCGGATCAATACGTCAAAAGACCTCCCATTAATCAAATGTACTCTATAACAGAGGGGTTTATGGCATACCCTGATACACATGTTAGTCTTGGGGTAGCTCTAGTACAGTATTACCACTCATTATTATTATTATTATTATTATTATTATTATTATTATTATTATTATTATTAGAGAACGTGGCGTTCAACAAGCCAGCCAATCAGAGTGGAGTATACCCCAGGGCAGGTTCGGATTGCAAATCAGACAACCCGTCTAAAAAGGTTTACTGTGGACCGCATGGTCCTCGACTTGCCGTGGACGGAAATGACGACACCGACTTCCTCCGTGGAGCATGCGCAATGACGGCTACGACCGAGAAATCTGCTTGGTGGGACGTGCATTTGAGAAACTACTACAATATCACAAGCATAACCATATTCCAGATAAAGCAAGGTAGGACATTGCTATTAAAGGCATACTATCCATGTTGATAGGCCTGTATAATGGACAAACGAATTTCGATCTGAGACTAATAATTACTGTTGAATTATCCACCAAAGGTTGTTATTTACTGAGGTACTTAGTCCCCAGGACTCGATAGTTATCTAATATGAATAAAGGGAACGTTCCGCTATTTATCTTGTCTTTGCTGCATCAACTTATCTTATTATTATTATTATTATTATATCCATTTATTATATGTAGGGAAATATATATTGTTACAATCATTTGTAAATAACTATTACACATATTTCACATATTTAAAGGAATACACTCACGCGTCTTTCAGATAAAATATATCAATAAATCGTGATTGTATATATTTACGATCAAACTCTTAGCAATTTAATTACGATAAATCTTTTTTTTCCTGCTACTTATAATACCAATATCTCAATCGGCAAACCTCGGGCTGTTTCGGCTTTGTCCCGAGTGCTAGCCGAATGACTGAGATCTTTGCTTTCAACAAGTAGCGGAAATTAACCAAAATCTTAAGTTCCGCGCTAACGTATTCACTTTGGGTAATGTTTCTACATTGACAATTGTTCAATCTTCCACCTGACCAGATCGAGCGATTGCGCTATATATAGAAGTACTGGTGGACAACACTTTGTGCATGAACGTCACCGCACCGGAAGTCCACAAGGACATCATCGAGGTGAAATGTTACAAGCCGATACGAGGAGAGATGGTTCTGCTGAGGACGTCAATAGCATCTTCTTCACGAGGAGTTTCTGCTCTCATTCTTTGCGAGGTCAAAGTCTTCCGTGAGTATCCCCACGTTGGGCGCCATTGAAACAGGACCACTGCCGATCCTGGGATTGCTGGATTGCGAGTCTAACGCTCTACCGACTGAGCTAAAGGGGTAACCCCGCTGGCCTAGACCAGTAGGATCATACCCGGCCACATTATATACACTCACGGGGAAAACGATATCAAATTACTATTTTATTGTATTTTTCATCAACTGCTGTAAACATGTTTCTTTATTACTTAAATTATAGTTTGGTATAGTTTATTTTGCCTGTGAGTTCATGTAGAGTTTTTAGTCGTCGTCGGACGTCGGAGACAACTATTTTTTTTCGTTATTGGAAAGCCTGGGTATATCAACAACATCGCCCTGAGGTCGACATATTTTGTGATTGGAGGGAAACATTAGAATCTGTACACGTACATACGATAACGCATACTATACGCTTCCGTGTTACAGAATGCAGTGCAGGGTGGTTCGGAACCCATTGCCAATATAGGTGTCACTGTATGGGTCAGGATGACGTTTGTGACACCGTTACTGGCGAATGTCAGACCGGATGTGGGGAGGTATGGAGCGGGATCGGATGTCAAGACCGTAAGCATAGCTACCGTTGCTATTGTTATAGAATACAATATACTGGGCTATCTTGTTCTCTAAGCTAGGTAACCCTAATTTCAGCCATAGGGTTGGGGTTAAAGGCATACTATCACATATTAAGAAGTCGTTTGGGTCCGACTTGGAGTTTAAAATGCAAATTACATGAACTAAAGTATACTTATACTCGCTTTTATACCGTCACATATCTTTTCAATCGGACTTCCCAGACAACATCGCTCTACACAAACTAGCGTTCCAATCGAGCACGTGGGTGGATCCGAACAAGTGCACGACGGCAAACTCCACCTACTGTGGTCCGCGGGCCGCCATTTTTGCCGTCGACGGAAACACCGATCAGAACGTCTATCATGGCAGATGTTCCCAGACTGAACCGGGGCCTTCCGGTGTTTCCTGGGGCGTCAACCTCGGGGCAATGTTCCCTATCTACAGAATGAAGCTGTATTTCCCTGAACCAAGTAAGTAGCAAGAACAATGTCCGTTAATCTTCATGGAATTACCGTAGCTATCTGTATTAACCAATGTCAATGGACACATGTCACATGGAGAAAAAAAAGCTAACACATATTAGTACCTTAATCCTTTTCAAAGACGTTTCGTGTAATTTATTTATTTTACTTCTTTTTGAAAAATTGCCAATTTCTCATGGAAAGGACAAAATAAAATAATACGGATGGAAAACATTACCAGAAGAAAATCTTTAATCGCCTACATACGTCATCTACGTGCTCGCTAGCAGCAATGCTGTAGCTAAAAAAGGTTCCCTAAATGCCCATATATATACCGGCAGATAGCAAAATAATAAACGGGACAATTTTTAGCTACAGAACAGCAGCTACGTGCTCCGCCATTAATGTAAAGATACCTAGGCATGGATGTCCTCAAGATATACGTTATAGCGAGAGGTTATTGTGACAGACAGGTACACTACAGGCCTGCAGGTGACGGTGAACGGAGTCCCGTGCTACACGTCTGTCCAGTCTCTTCCCTCTGTGGCCAACATCTCCTGCAAAGTGCCCGCCTCAGGCCTGCTTGTAGCTGTAGTCCTGCCGCCATTTCGTGACGTCAGAGGTAGCAGTCCTCAGAACCGGACGCTCGCATTGTGCGAGGTGGAAATATACGGTAAAACTATGAACTATGTTTTTACATTGTAGAATCTTACTCGCATGAAACTTCTTGAATTACAAGTAAACGTTAAAATCAAGAAAATCCTTAAAACGTGCCTTAACCGGAAGTGTGCTCATATGACACCTACATAGGCTGATAGGCGTTATTGAGACCTTTACATTGCAACTATCAAATCTGAATTAAATAATCTTTCATAATTGAGTCTACTAAAAAAAATGTGAATATCGAAAAAGGAAAAAGGAGTCAACTTCCCATTGCCCCGTATTATTAATTTGCTTTCAGAATGTGACGCCTACTGGTTCGGTAAGACCTGTGACTATATCTGTAGCTGTTCCAACGCTTCTGAGATGTGCGACAAGATGACCGGACATTGTCCTGTCAGCGGCTGCAGTAGTGGCTGGACAGGACCGGACTGTCAAACACGTAAGTTGGAAGAGTATTATGAGTACAGTACAGTAGACCTCGCATATACCGGCCTCTGATAAACCGGACACTCGCCTATAACGGACTGAATCTGAAGTCCCGGTCCCGTCTAACGCTAATTACTTACGACATATGCATATAACGTACTTCGCATATAACGGACGGAAATAGCCGGTCCCAATGAGTCCGTTATATGCGAGGTCTACTGTATATGTATTAGTATTGGCAATTTAAGTTTTTTCTATAACAGAAAATGACGTAAACCTTCATTTACGCCTCGTCCCACTTACACATGTTTCTATTCCTAGCTTGATTTGCGCTACCTATTTGAACATGTTGATTATAGGGTTGAATGACATATATCTATAGATTATCTTTAGGCGAAGTTGTTGACCATTACTCTGCAATTCCAGTTTTATTCCAGCATGCATCGCTTCAAGATACGGCCTGAACTGCACTGAAAAGTGTGGCCATTGTGAAAATTCTGTCTCGTGTGATCACGTGACCGGTAAATGTCCAGGAAACTGTGATAATGGATTTGTAGGCGACTTTTGCAAAGGTTTGGCTTTTTATGCATTTATTATTTAAGCAAGACACATCTTTATCATGTTTCAATTCACAAAATGAATTTTAAAATTGTCTACAATAAGAAAGCGTCATCGAACTAGATCTCCCACAACCGATATCCAACAACCATCGACAGGCACAATCACAACAACAAAACTACTACTACTACTACTACCAACACCACCACTACTGCTACTACTACTACTACTACTACTACTACTACTTTACTACTACTACTACTACTACTACTACTACTACTACTACTACTACTAATAATAATGCTTACATTTTTACTGCATCATATTCGTACTTGCAAGCTTGCTAATAGCGATAATTTATAAACTACATACTAGTGTAAACCATATACTAGTAGTACTCACGTTATAATTTGCACCATATCTCTGTTGCAGGGGCAGACAGAGGTGACAGAGGTGACAGGACGTGTAGACAATCTCTCTGTACAAAAAGGATAATAACTACTGAATACGGCAACTAGATTCAACACAAAAGTATCAATATGATGCTTACGGACTAGTGCATCAGTATGTGAAGGTAAACTTTATGTTTATTCTGAACTTTTGACAGAATGTGCTAAAATGTAATGTGAAAAGTATAAACGCTTAAAGTGAAACTGCTGACCACAGCGACCAAGCTTACATGCTAAGTGCCCATTGTTTGCTTAACAATGGATGATGACGAGATACACGCTACACAGCCCAGCGACACAGAAGATAAAGCCATCTACTTAGAAATACAAGAAAAGCTGGGGTACAAGGACAAGAGAGCATTCGAAGCTTGTCTGATTGACATATACAAAGACGATATCAAGCAACTCAATCATATTCGTGAGAGTATTTACAACTATGCCAAAGACATATGTGAACACTTTCCACATGGCCTACTCATCCGCAGAAGAATAACGAATGCAAGTGTTCAAGGCGTGTTCGAAAAATATGCGCAGGACATATACTACATATTCCACTTCATCGAAGGAAGCATACCTGACCATGTTTTACAAACTAAGGTTCTAAGCAAGGCCAGCAACAGGACCCAATCAACAGGAGCCCGATCAACCCTGGACACGGAAGATGAAGCTGAACGTCATGACAGTACTAGCATGCCAGCAGGTGAGAGTGGCTCTTTCGCCTCTATCATCAGTCATCTGATCCAGCTAAAACAGTCCATAGCGAAAAGTAACGAAATGTATGAAGCACGGCTAATAAATCTAGAGACGAAATTTGACAATGAACTCAAGCATAAGAGCAAGATTATTGAAGACAAGAACAAGACTATTCAATCTATGTCAATACGAATGAATGAATGTGATAACAGGCATGCTGAGTTGAGATCAGATATCAAACTACAATCACAGGAAAATAAGATCCTTAGAGATAAAACTATTGAACTTGAAGATCAACTACTTCGTGCGAACTTTCAAATAGATAACAAACTGAAAACAATTCACAACAAGCTGTGTAATATTCCGGCAAAACTGAAAAACACCTACGCATCAGTTGTTTCGAACAATATAGACTCTACGACTGGTGTGAATGCTAGTTCTCAAACTCAACTTAAATCACCTACATGTACACCAGCTACACCTCCGACTGAGGTAGTAACGGTTGACCAGGAACATGTACCTGACACGACGCCATTATCTATTCCATCCGATCCCCAGACAGACGTTCGCCCACGCCATACCCCTGAACGGACGACTCCCAAGGAAAGGACAACTGAACGGACGACTCCCAAGGAAAGGACAACGAAGCGCTTAATTGATCTTTCCCATACAGACGAACTGTGGAAAATATATGACAATGACTCTATAAGCGTACCATCTAAAGTGACTACAACAGAGCACGGACTACGTTGTACTACGTCTCTTTCCAGTGAGAATAATACAACCGGTGATAACCCACGTATAAGTAACGGTTACTGTGACTCGGCTAACAGTCGTGATAACTACAATACTAGCAATGCACGCGCCAGTAACAGCCGCCCAAACCGGGACAGTGTCCACGAACGAAACAATACAGGAGGCACAGAATACAGACCCGATAGACGAGTGTACAAGATACAGTCACTCGGAAAACCTAGCATTTCCCTGGAAGGTGTCCACAGGGATCGCACAAAACGGATTGTACTATATAACATAAAGGCAGATAGATCGTTCGACGCAGTAAAGGACTCAGTGTTTGAATATGCACGTTTGCGACATGTGCATGTAACCTTTGTACGACTACTTCGCAAAAAGACTCACTACGATAAATCCGAGTCATATACTGTTCAAGTGAATATTCCATGTGATGAATATGAAACTGTGATAAATGATACATATTTTTGGCCACAAGACATAGTATGTCGAGAATTTGTGCCTCGAAATAGACGCGGGGACCAGGGTGAATATAGAAACGTGCAATAAGTTAAACATGAATATAGCAACAAAAATGATCTTATTTATTACTAGTATGTTAATTAGTGTTCTCACATGGAATGTACGTGGTGTGCTGTATGGTACTGATGAAATCAACAAAGCTCTGCCTGAAAATGTTGATGTGCTAGCTATTCAGGAGCATTGGCTACATAGTGGCAATATCCACGAACTAAGTAGAATTACCAACTACAATCTTGTAAATCACACGTGTGCTAATAGCCATACCAATAACAGGGGACATGGTGGCGTTGCTATTTTACAACGTAACTCGTCTGTGTGGACTGTGACGTCAGTGAAATCAAACTCGGAGTACTACACAGCAGTTCAGGTGCATTCTACTGAATATGAGGGCATGTACATTATTGCGTGTAGACTTCCATCCACAAATGTACTGCAGTCAGTGTATTTTGAGGCCCTACATGACCTTATGGACCACTTTGACTTTCTCAGTGCAAAAGGGCCAACTGTCATCGTGGGAGACATGAACTCTGATATAGGCAAAGCTATCCCACTGCCTAGAGACAAAGCACTAAAGAGTACTCTTGAGTTTAGAAACCTTATACACTCTACTGCTACTCTTCGTACTAGTGGTCCGGGATATACCTATAGAAATAGAGATGCTACATGCAAATCTCTAATTGACTATATTATCATACCATCGTACATGCAGTCTATGGTTAAGTCATGCTCAGTCTTTAGTAATTGTAGCTACGATGTGTCTGATCACTATCCCTGTAGTGTTACTATACAATGTACACACTCTCATGAAAGTGTTCTCAGTATGCCACGTATTCAATGGCAGAAGGCAACTACAGATAATGTAGATAGTTATAAGAATACAGTGAATGTATGCTTGTCTGATATTGAGACAATCAATGTAAATACACGTAATAGTGCTTGTACTATTGAACAGCTTAATCATGACATTACAAATGCTATCATTCAATCGGCTAATATATGTATACCATCCGGTTCATTTAAATCTCACCTAAAGCCGTATTGGAAGAGAGATAAGCTTAATGATGCTCACTATAATATGAGAACATCTAGACGAAGGTGGATATCAGATGGTAAACCCCGAGATAAATCTAATGATATGTATATCTCGTATAAAAATGCCAAAAGAGAATTTAGAAGAAAGCATCGTAAATCTAAACGTGGTGCTAAAACAGATTATCTAAGAGAACTAGAAATATGTTCTGAACTAGACATTAATACTTTTTATAAAACTGTCAGGAAACAAAGGCGCCATAAGCCGCATATTGATACCCTCGTGTATGAGGACCTAACTGAATCCACCCCAGCTGGCATTTGTCAATTATGGGGCAAATATTATGCTGATCTTGCCCAGCCCCATCAATCTGACTCATTTGATAATAGTTTTAGAGATGATGTAATCCATGAGTTACACAATATAGAGTGTAATCAAGACTCGTGTGAGCAGCTTGAAGTCCCATTCACATATTCTGAACTTAAAAGCGCTATTAAAGCGTTGAAAAGAAACAAATCCCCGGGTCCTGATAGAGTAAGCAATGAACATATAATACACGGAGGAGATGGCTTAATTAGGCACTTACTTCTGTTATACAACAATATATTAGAGTACCATTATATGCCTTACATCCACAGGCTTGGCATGGTTATTTCTATTTATAAGGGGAAACATTCCAAACGAGATCCTAGAAACTATAGAGGCATAACTCTTACTTCCTGTATTGGAAAATTGTTTGAAAAAATGTTACTCGATAGAATTATTTGCTGGATGGAACGACATAATCCGGACTTTCCTGACTTGCTACAATTTGGATTTAGGAAAGAA
>JAVCKZ010101910.1:0-24042 GCA_034780755.1 Lepetodrilus elevatus
AAGCGCAATTAGTCTCAGATCGAAATTCGTTTGTCCATTATCCAGGTCAATCAACTGTGATATTATGCCTTTAATATACGATGTAAATAGTTTGTATGAACACAGTACTGTATTTATTAATAAATTATTACAAACCATGATTGTGTTTCTGTTGCTGGTATTTGAAAGGACAGCAATGTTTGTCTAAGGATCGAAACATATTTACAGCCTTAACCCTCTCCCTGCTGGATTAGGCACAGACACAGCTCTTTAGGGTATCTTTGGTTGCCTACAGCATGGAGAGAGTTACCATAATTCTCCATAACATTCCAGTGTTGATTCAGATATTTAAGATTCATGTTTACACGTAGGCAGCAAGCATATAGCCATCTTCTGTCCAACATGTGCAACTGTAGTGTAGGCATGTAGAGACTACGACCGCAATGCAAGTGTTTGCAAATGGAACTCTCGTATGCAGACTAGTGTTGTTTCAGTAGTGGACACAGATTTCACATGATGCATGTTGGTAAAATGACGATGCTATGTTGGTACACAGATATTATCCTTGGTACATTAAGTAACTGAGTAACAGTTATTTCTGCATCACTAAAATACAGTAGACCTTGCATATAACGGACTCATTGGGACTGGCTATTTCTGTCCGTTATACGCATATTCCGTAATTAGCGGGACCGGGACTTCAGATTCAGTGTGTTATATGTGGGAGGCCGGTATAAACAAGGTCTACTGCACATGGACTGCTGAAGAAAGTAAGCAAAGTTCCAAATTTATGAATACACTGAGGAGCAATGTCTGTATCATGGTGACGCAATGAAGGGCCATGTCTAATGTATGCTGGATCATGTCGTGTAATTTAGCATATTCTAAAACAATCGTAAATACTTTGCAACATCTTGTGTCGAAGACATGACATTGTACTTGTGTTTGTGTGTGTATCTGAGAATGTCGGTTGGTCGATCTGGACGATTCTAGAATTGAAAAGAGTTCTCTTCAAGGAAGATCTATAGATACCTTCCAGATATCAAGAGTTCAGAAATCGGAAAAGGAAAACTGCAAACATCTCTAAAATAATTGGATTTATATTACTTGACGTTGCTGCAGGAATAATTCCTCTCTGAAATACCGATGATAGTAAATTACAAACAATAATCCACGATTTAACAAACTTTGTCTTCATATTCAATGGAAATTCACAAAAAAAACAAGACAAAACAGACAAATATTTTATAATTTATTTTTGGCATAGAGAAACAACACCCAAATATGGGTAGGTTATCTCCCTTTGACCAGAGAGTTTCCTCCCCTAGATCAAAATGTTCATACACAATTCTATGTACAATTGCCTACTTCTGGGGGTCATCGATTGACAAGTTGTGGCAGAGTGACTGCACTGTTATTTACACATACTCTAGGAGGCGTACACAAGTTTATCGTCTACATCTAGAAGACTACAAGCAGTGCCCGTCGTTACTGACAGCAAACTTTCTCAACTTTGTCCGGACAAACCAAATTCGTTCACAACTCGGTCCCTCTCAATCTGAAAATTCATTCTTTCTCTTCATCTCGTTTCTCCCAATCTCTTTCTTGCATGCACACACACACATGCATGCATACACACACACACACACACATTACACCAAACTACAGATATAATCGATTTCTCTCAATAAATATTGATTTCATAAATTGACAGCATAGTTCTGAACAAGTAACAGATTTATACACAGTTTAATGAATTTCAAATAGATTTGGAAAATATAGGAAAGTTGTTTATTCCTCTACCTACTGGATATACACAAACTGCTCTTAACTCTCACCCTGCTGAAGGCAACTTAAGTCTCCCGATCACATGTAGAAATAGAACACTTTGATTTTATTCAGCAGGGAGAAGGTTAAGGGCATTTCTGATTACCTCCAACATGGAGAGAGTTAATGGGAGCATGTACAGTAAGTTGCTCTATACTACTATCTCAGATACCAAATATAGCTACCAATATCGCATCATAGGAAATACTTTGCAGTACAAAAATCATGCAGGACTTCACCATTAATGGAAAAATTTGATGGCAAATTCCGAATACTTTTTCCTGTCATAATTTACACTTCAATTATTTATTGAATTTCTTCAAGACACACTATAAAGAGATTGCTTTAATAATGAAGCGAGAATCGTTGAGCCATACAAGACAATTATGAGTATAGATCTAGTTTGGATGCGATAAATGAATACAGATCAGTAAATTGCTATAATGAAGGTTATTTGATTGATTGATTGATTGGTTTGTTTTACATTGCTCTAGGAATATTTCACCCATAAGGGACGACGGAAGGTTAGTATATTTACAATTCATGATGTTAGCCGTGAAAGCCAGTTATACAAAGTAGGTTCTACCGTAGCTTTTAATGTTAATTCTCTCCTTTACCAGGATCACCCAATGGCTTGAAATCTAATTTTGAAATGTAAGAAATTTCATGAAAAGAAACAAGATTGCAAGCATGCATAAATAAACACATTAGAGAAATATACATTAAATAGTAACAAGGAAATATATACGGTATACTGCATGGCAGTTTTAATATAAATTAATTATAGATTTCATATAACAGCGTGCCAATGTGACTCGGCTTCGCAAACAATACTGCTGTATTATGTATATATATTATATACACGCACTCACTACATTCTTAGCTGTGAGTCACAGCATTCACACACGTTCTACGTTCCGAATTTGCATTCGTTAATTAATTAGCTTAATCTTTGACTAAGTATATTCTTTGTACAATTTGGTTTTAACGTCTAATTGATTGCAAACCATTCCTTCGGGATATGTCGGTCAGGTAATGCCAAGCCTAAGACGTCAATAACAAACACTCCGTCTAAATATTCCTATGCGAAGACATAGCAAGAAGATGTGAAGACATGGTTAAGTTTGCATCTAATGTCGTTCAAATCACCGCACTCTCAACACCGACACGTTCATTCGTTAAACCCGCCAGACGTTTTACTGCCGTTCACAAACGAACGACATTTTAGGCTATTACGCAAGATGCATAGCTGTTGTCTCGTAGTTTTTCTTTGCAATCACAGAACTTGGTGAAGATGCACAATGCAATGCTAAAGTCTAAGTCTAGGTCTACGTCTACGGACGATGGCGGCTGGCTCGCTCGCGGGAAACTGCTAGGATGTTGTGAGGCCACAGTGAAAAGTTCTAAACTGCAGAGGCTCGCGTCGACTGAAAGACGAGGGATACCAAGTTCCTATATATAGTCATTGCATGAGTCTAATGGCGTCTTGCAATGCAGGATAAAAAAAAAAGGAGATGTTTGCCAAGGGAGGTAACTAGTGGTCCCTTTGTGTCCAGATGCCGTGTTATTATTATCAACATGAACTTGGAATTTTGTTTGCGTATCCCATTGTATTCAAAGTCTCGTCTAGGGTTGGGTAGAAGGTCAGGTATACACGTCGCTAGAAGCATGAAAACAATTGAGATCTCTAACGTGAATATTTGACGTAGGTCCTGTTTCGTACTACCCAGAATTTCTATGATGTAACCTTCAGGCATGTCGCATGTTGATTTTCTCCACTGAATGAACCCTACTGGGAAGCTAATTGTTCCGCCGGTTCAACATCAGTTCAACCTTTGGACAGATAAAATTTCAATCAATGAATAATTCCGTTGTTTCACAATTCCGTTGGTTCACCCTTCCATCAGTTGGTTCTACTGTCGGTTCACCTTTCAAACATAAATATTTCAATCGGTCCATAATTCTGTCCGTTGACCCTTCCGTCGATTCATAATTCCATCGGTTCACAATTCCATCGGTTCACAATTCAATAGGTTCACAATTCCGTCAGTAAGTACAGCACTGTCAGTTCACCATTCCTTCAGTTCATAATTCTGTCAGTTGACAATTCCACCGGTTCACACCTCCGTCCCCTCGGGCAGTCCGGTTTTCAACTGGATTTGGGACTGCTTGGACCGTCCGCGAGGTGTCCTGACAACAGAGGCGGTGTTCAAGCCGTGTAGGTGACCGGTGGCCGGACTCAACGATGTCTCCTCCCTACTGCTGGCACTCCCCACACTGCCGGACACCTGTAACAAGTGACCAATCAGCTGTCAGGAACAAGAAGAATTGACCAATCACAGTGGTAGAAAGTGCCCAATCAAAAGTACATTCTAATACAAATTACAAGTTCTTATAGATGAGACAAATACCTTAAGATTTAATAGTATGTGAGGAAAATTAGAATTTTAAAACTGTATTTCAAAGTTGAATGTTATAGTAGTTTATATACTTATTATCGTCACAAATGGGTGAAAGATTCCCGCAGCAACATTAAACGCATAAATAATCAACAATATGATTATTAACTAAGTTAAATACAAATCATATAAATTATATAAAGAAATATTTACAAATTTTTGGATAGTATTTTACAAATATTTGGATAGGAGAAAACTTGAGAATATATCCATTGAAAATATTTGTGGATATTTTTCTGAAAATAATTCAGGATTTCTGGGATTAATGCGGGAATTTCGCGGAACGTACCACTCCACTGTCCAGAGATGCACCGCTGCTACCTCGCTTCATCCCGTGAGCTGAAACCAGAAATTGTCACATGAAAAATTTATGAAAGTGAACAGACAGTAAAATATGGGTTTGCCATTCAAATGAAAATTTGGAATAATGTTTACGGTAATGGAAATTTGTGAATCGTACATGGTACCCATATTTGACTGTTCAATATATATAATTCATTTATTAATAATATATGATAATGATATTATAATACTAAATATTTAAAGGATGAATATGGATTATGATGATGAATGAATAAAGAATGAGTAGTATTGTTTTTAGTAAATTTATTATCATTTATCACAGAATATATAAAGAATTTTTACCATTGTATTTTCATCTTTACACTTGGTAAGTTTCTTATATAGTTTATCACAAAATATTTCCGGTTTTACTTATATTTCTACATTCTGTTTCTAAAATTCCTAATTTAAAAATAATGCTGCAAATATTGTGAGACGTCTAGACATTATGCTAGGATTAATCTTGACATGACTCTTATACAAAGAAAGTGAAAATGTTCTATCTCAAACCTTTATACATAAACTTGACACCAAATCTGATAAAATGTTAAACCTCGAGCTTTCTCTGGCTCTGCCACAAGAATTTCTATTTCCATAGATTCAACTTAGATATTTCCTAAAATCCATTCCCTACAGACGACATAAGTGAGCAAATCGCGATACAAATCTGATAAAAAAAACCGTCAAGTTGTTATTATAAATGGTGCTAGAAGCCATAAGAGAGAAAGTAATATATTTTCAGCCTCTTCATATAGCTGACATGATTTATTCAGGAAAATATGACCAATTTCACACCCTAGTAACGATATGAATTATAATGCTCTGCAATCTAACTAATAAACTTCACATATTCACGGCCAGTGTAATCTGTTGTTAATTCTGCTAATCTTAACTGGAATCATAAACTTTATTGAACATAAAATACTTTCACCATCATTGAAACTGTCAAAAAAACCACATTAGTATAAAAAACTGTCAACTTAGCACCGAGTGTGGCTTTAAAGGTGCTAGGCGGGGAGATTGAGAATTTATAGTTACAACATAGAGTCACAATTTGGCCTTTAAACGAGAATAGCGTGATATCTACCACAGCTTTATGAAATGAAATGATCACAACATGTCACAAAACAGCTGATTCAAATAAAACTTTAAAAATAAACAAAATACATGACAGATGAAGTGATAAACAAAAGATTGAAATGAATTGACACCGAATAAAGTCCATGGTACGACAAATCTATTGACACTGACGACTGCTATCGGACAAATGTGAATGTGTATAAACCTACCAGGCATCGCAACATAAACTGGCTATAATATACTAAAAACACCTATCTATTACCTTAAAAAATAAGGGCGCAATTTATTGAATAAACTTATAACATGCCTAACAATTTCTTTTGGCGAAAAACACTTTCAGTACACATAACTATCTCTATTCTAGAAACTGTACTTAATTTGATATACTTAATTTGAAAATACTTAATTTGAAAAGAATCATTTCACGATAAAAAAAAATTATTTTTATTTTTATATACCGTAGTTAAAATGTCTTCACAACATAAAATGCTGTTTTGCTGTTCAAGAACAACATGCTGCGAGTTAATGCTGTAGAAATGTTACAAATTGCGCATGAACTTCTGAAAGATCAGGTGAAGGTGAAGGTCAAAGTTATTTTTAGCCATTGCAAAAGTTAAGTGAAGGATGTGGTTTCAGATGACAAAGTTTGTCAACACAAAGGAGCCAACATTCACCCTCGGTTAATCAAACAAATTCGAGAAGGCAGCAAAAAAAAAATAAAAATTAAACAAAAACGTGTGACAATGAAGCTTAGACTTCCAACACAGACATCGAACGTCCTACCTTTCGAAACTCTGTACCAAATTCACAATAATCTGCTCCAAATAGCAATCTTTACACATGATTCGTTATAGATACATTGGAAGTAGGTCTTCTTCATAATATATACATGGTAAATAAACACATATGGATGATTTTCAGATTCAAGTATCATGGGCTCTTATCGTAGAATGACGTCAAAGCTGATAAACTAACAGTGCAGTTTTCTTCTTACATCAAACATTTACATCTTGCGTTGCGTAATGCTTACAATTAAATTTACATATTACCAGCAGTTGCCGGGATCTCCAGCTGGCAAATGACTGCCGATATTTTAGCAAAGGCTGCTTGAAAAGATTACATTATCAAGATCGTTCGTTAACCCTCTCCCTGCTGGACTAGGCATAATCACTGCTCATAAGGGCATCTCCGGTTGCCTCCAGCATGGAGAGGGTTAAAGCACTGGGGTGGCTGCACTGTTGGTTACTTGCCATGTTTTTCGACGAAATCTTTTGTGATAATAAAATTGAAACTAAGTACTTGATGTACTCATGATAGTAGAGTTTGTTGACATTTCTTTGTATCAAAACCTTAGTACTGATCTTCTATTTGGATGAGAGCCCATAACATCATCTTGGCCATAATAAAATATCATTTCACAATATATTGTAATAAAATAGAAAAGACTGCATATGGATATTCGGTAAAATTACGAAACGAGCGTAATTAAAAATATTTCAAATTAAACGCGTCATTTGCGAGAAAGTGTAGATTTTATGATACTTCATTAACTCTGGAGATAATATAATCACAAATTGATTATATTACACATTTTGTAATTCACTAATCTTCAGATAATTTCAAGAAAGCCATAGCAGCATACGAGGTGATTTACATTTCTTTTTCAATATCCTAGAGAGAGCTATCTATTTTTTAACATCACATAAGACATATCCTACCGATCAATCTTGCTAAACTGAGATTTAATTTTAAATTATTTTGTTTTGTATGCCGGAACATTGTTGTTGAAACTCATCAACAGAAGATGAACCAATCATCTCAGAAAACTGATGATCATTTTAGTATGGCCAAGGCAAACATAAGAAAGTTGCGAAAACGGTGAAAAGAAGTCCCCCATACATGCTACATGCACATGCATACCTTCAGACAAATCAGTGAGGGAGTTGGATAGCGCGTGTTTCTTCAGAGCGCCACACTCGGGCGCGGACAGTCTATTTATAGCGGGGTCAGAGGGCTCGTACATTAGTACCCGCGAGTCGTCATTTGCATAGTGCTTCTCCAGCGTGTTGTGAGTGGCGCGGTGCCGAGTTAGCTCCTCCTCGATTCGCATCTGCTCCATCCCATTGGTCTGCGGAGAAAAGCAGGTAGCCAATCAAAATTGATAACATTTTGTAATTACTTAAAACCCACTGAAAATTGATTTCTTTAAAAGCAATTCACAATAATATTGATTTGAATTACATCGCAGAAGGAATATTTTACCAATTTGCGATTATTTCTTGTTTGTGTTCCACTTCTCACTACCAACAGGAAGTTATCACAATGATTACTCTTAAAACAAAAATATTTCTGAAGACAGATAATCCAGTGTTCGAATTTAAAGGGGGTCCGGAGGTCATTTAAAAATCTGTAATGTTAAAGCTATCTGTGTGATCCCCTGAAAATTACAGATTTGACCTCCATTAACATTTGGTCTATGGAGAATGACACCCTTATTATTTCCTTATTTTCGAACACTGTAATCTGAAATGTTTCACATACTTCTAAAATAGCTTCTTTTAGATCTTCTACAAACTTCTGTCTGTCATGGTCATTTCTTGCATTGAATGTTAGTAAAACTTTCCCATCGAGGTTGTTAGTAAGTTGAATACCAAATTGATAATCTGAAATTGAAACAAAAATCAACATGTTATATGATGTAGATATACCAGATTACAAAAAATTTCTGAGTACGATTTCATGCTCAACTCGGGTAAGTTTTCTTCATAAAACGTCATGTAAATCTTTTACTTGAGCATGAAATCGTACTCAAAAAGTTTCGTAATTTCAGGGCTGGGACTGAAATATTGTTAGAGCCATTTTCAAAATTATTTCACTTATATTGTAACTTGTCTTAACTTGTCTTGTGTATAGAAGGTATAAATGAATGAATGAATGAATTAATTAATGCTTTACGTCACAGCGGGAATATTTCACCCATATACGACGACTACAATGCTATGGAAGCAGGAAACCTGCAACACCTGCGGAACTTACTGTTGCTGAAAACCTACGAGCACCAGATTTTACCGATGAACCAGTGAGCGAGTTGTCGCTTTACGTCACAGCGGGAATCTTTCACTCATACGCGACAAGACTGACGAGTGAGTGAATTATTGTTTTACGTCATAGTGGGAATCTTTCACGCATACACGACGACCCCGATGAATCAAGGATAATAAATGCACTGCGACTTTGCAGACAGAGGATCCTATCACTATTGGGTATCGTTTCTCGAAGCTTTCATATCTACTACGAGACCATAAGGAATCTTGTATTGATCTCTAATACATGAGGATCGTGTATTTACGGGAGCGCTATAGTGGATCTGAGAGCTTCGAGAAACGATACCCAGAAAAGTAACTTCCATGAACATCGATGCCAGTGATAATACCAGGGGCGCGTTCAAAGACACAAGGGCTGAGTAAGCCGCTTAGCTAAACTGGTTCCGTGTCTCATCTACGGTTCATGCGACTTCCAAGACAGTGCCTAGTTTGGTAAGCCGCTTGCGTCTTTGAACGCCCCCCAGGTGTTATTAGGATTTGATTCTACGAGATGTCCATAAGATGGATCTTTTCTCCGATTGTTCGTCTAGATTTCCGGAGATTTCGTTACTTACGTGATGTTTCAAACAAGAACACCTGCATGCCACTCAGAACAGCCTGGTTCTTCAGCGCGTACGTGATTCCACTCTTCTTTTTACTGAAGATTTTCGTTACCTGAAAAATAAATAAATTGCAATTACTTTACCTGAAATCTAAAAACCTTTGTTTGGGCAAATGCACCTCAAAGTAAATTTTATGAGTAAAAAATTGTGTTTTCTGACATAGGCAGGAAAATGTAAATTTGAAAAGATGGCTACTGGGGAAATTGCGAGGACTATTCAAAGTAAGTATTGAAATAAAACTTCTGACAACCATACTTTTCAAAGTCTAACACATACATATTAATTAGATTATAAAATGTAATGAGACAATATCAACATATTTGTAAGCTTTGTGCTACAGAAAGACCAATTGGCCGATACTTATACGATAGTGAACGAGTTATTGTTTTTCATCACAGCGGGAATCTTTTATCCATACGCGACGATCCTTATTTTATAATCCAAGGATGTAAACTTTATCCTACATATACAGACATTGCATTCCAATAGGTACGTGAACCATTTCTCTAATAGAGATGATACCAAGACCATAAAAAATATTTTTTTAAACAAAATTTAAAAAGAAAGAAAAAAGAGATGATACCAAGAAAGCAAATTGCAAATGCAACTGTGAGTCGGACACACTATCATTGCACCTATACATGGCAGATACGACACTTACTAAGATCATGTCGTTGAACAGGAACACTTCTCTCTGATGAAGTCCGATCTTCTCCTTCTTGTTAGGATCGTGGACTTCGTACAGTCGGCAGTAGCACACAAGGCGGCGCCACGGGAGGGTCAACGCCTGAAAACAGTCACATGGTCGTCATATATATACGATTTAAAAAAAACGTGAAACACAATAAATTGGTCGTTAATAATAAAATATGATCCAACATGGCCTAGGACGACATTTTTCTAAAGCGATTGATAAGAAGAAAAAAATATATAATTAATATAAATAATACTAGTAGTCTACTCGTCAGTCAAAGGGTTAAAGGTGCAAGGTCAATTCTTGAACACAAAAAGGTCAACAGTTTACTAAGAGTTATATATAGAGTGTGCAAGTGTCCTAGGAGTCAAGTGATGATTAATCTCAGGATTCATAGCTGGAATGACAATAACACTGCTATGGCATCTCTGGTTGACACTAGCTCAGAGAAAGTTAATATCATTGGATTTAGCTTCCAGCTAAATTTGCATCATTGTGCAGTTCCATGATAAAAGTTTTAACCTTTAAGTACTTATTTTTATTCACTGATTGTATGCTTCCGTGAAATGTCAACATGCACTAGATTTGCTTTTTCTTGACTGGTTTATGCACACTGTTTAATGCATGCTGAACAAAGTGTATCCAATCGTACTGAAATATTTCTCAGAGGAGGCCTTCACAAAGTCAACACAAATATTTTCTTAGAATATAATTCTTTTTTACAGTTTACGTAAAACTTTATGAAGTAGGGTAACCATAAGAACTAGTTTACATAAGATTGGGTTATACATACTTTAATAGGGCAATACAACTCTCAAGGATCCATTATATTCCTAAGTGATGATTGAGATTTAATAATTCATTCAAAGGTGGTTAACCGCTTGCTAAGTACCATGGAAAGTCTACAAAATAAGTAAAGTTAAACAGTCTGTGCAGTGGCTACTCCTATCTGAAGTAGTTGACAGGGAAACATCACATAAATCTCAAGTGCCTTCTGGCTTTGATGACAGCTTTATAATGCAGTGCCAGTCCGTGTGGACCAGGGCTGTGTAGGAATGGTGATAGAGATGTCACAGAGAGGGAGGCAGAGGGGGAGGGAGAGGGAGGGAGGGAGAGAGAGGGAGAGAGATAAAGGGAGGGAAATAGAGAGGGAGAGGGCGCGGGAGCGAGAGAGAGAGAGAGAGAGAGAGAGAGAGAGAGAGAGAGAGAGAGAGATGGATGACAGCTTTATAACACAGTGCCAGTTGGTGTGGACCAGGGCTGTGTAGGAATGGTGATAGAGATGTCACAGTGAGGGAGAGAGAGAGAGAGAGAGAGATATATGGGGAGGGAAATAGAGAGAGATGAAAAGAGGGAGAGAGAAAGAAAGAGATATGAGAGAGGATGCAGGCAGGCAGGGATGGGGGGGCATGTCTGTTCAACTATCTACACCAATTTCTTGGGCTGCTCTACAACTATCTACACTAAGCTCGTGGGTGGCATTACAATTCTTTCTAAGATATCAAAGCTGTCGACTGCTAGGTTCCATGGCAGTACAGATAAGCCTGTCACGTCAGTCATGTCCGTCATGTCGGGTGGTCATGTCAGCTGTCGTGCTATTTTTTACCAACACTAAACAGGACTTCGCTTTTGTTTGGATTCAGTTGCGATATAATTGCCTCATATCTTCATACATATCACTGACAAACATATGTTCCGAAAACACTACTGGATATTTTTAACTTTCCAAACAAAAGATAAATGTCTCAATAAAAGTACAGCAACAGAAAACTAATTTCATGCTTTAGGAACTATTTTGACATGGGTATTTTTCAGAATTTTGAATATGTGTGCAATTACAAACACTGCAAGTTTTTTTTTAGATTTGCAACACATGACAACAATAAAATAAAATAAATTGCCAACAGGATCTGCTATTGTTATTGTTGAACGTTGTAATATTGATATAACATAATCTGTATATATTTACTTTGGCAATGCACTCAATCCCAGACACAATGTCACTTGTTGACAGGAAAACAGTATGCGAGCTTGGCCTGGTTACATTTTCCGTGAGCGAGGATAAACGTGAAACTAACAGTCAACTTTTTTAGCATGTAATTTTGCTGCATTGTCCGACTATAGCAGGATGCGGGGGTGAAGTTACTTACAGGTTTCTTTCCTACGATTGTCTGCTCCACTTTGGCGACTTGTGTCACGTGATCGACGCCGTATCGGAACTCCTGTTCTCGGATGCGAGAGTATATTCCGGTCAGCAGGTCGCGATCCACATCCTCCCCATCGTCAATACCTGCAAATAACAACAGAACACTTAATTGTTGTCATCAGTATACATGAATAGTTATTTTTATAATAAAAATAAATATTTTACACAAATTTACATGTTGTGATTGACAACCTTAAACCTTAATGGAAATGGTCCAGGTTGTATGAAAGTGCCATTAACTAATGACGTCATTAGCTGTTTATTCGTGCTTTGATTTTCAATGCTAACGTAATGCTGTATTAGCTAAAGCAGGTAAAATGACACGTTATTGGAGAATTAGCGTTTCATACAACCCAGCCCTGATTACTAATGAATGGGGGCTGGTATAATTTATAAACGTACATTAACAATAATAATTATTAATAATAGTATTATCATCATCATTATTGTCGATTCAGTTCTGTGTTTATTGGCTGCATTGCAATATATTTATTCAAATGAATTTTAGAATTGGCATAATATCAAGTTCATTATTGCAAAATGAATGAATTAATTCGGGTTTAGAGCCACTTTTAAGATTCTTTCAAGAAGCCGAGCAACCGGAAAGCAAACCCTCAGATCTGAATTCCTAAAGGTATTAAACCAACAGATGACTACATAAACTTTATTAAGAATTTACGTAATTTCCCTTGAAATTTTACGACATTTCTTTCTACCCATCGTCCAACATATTACCCGAGTCGTAATTAATACACTAAAAGCACCACGCATAAACACACGACTCAGAAGATTGAATTAATCTCCCTTACAAGCCAGTTCATGAGGTTGTAATCGTGTTTACCGAGTCTTAAAGCTGCACTGACATAATTCCGACCATATTTATTAATACCATACATGGACCCGTACTAAACGGCATCGCACGTCAATGGCATCCCACGTTGTTGACAGCCAAAGTTGCTGTAAATATCACACCGGTGACATTTAACAAGGTAGCTGTGTTCCACACCAGATTAGCCGCCTCTAATGAAGTGGGTTACGAGGCCGAGCGACTTTAAAACACGTGCTCGAAAACATTGTGCAACTCTACACCAGTAAAACACAAGTAGGAGGCTTCTATACTGAGCTGGTAATGGCACGAGCTGAAAGGTCAGGGGTCAGAGATTTAAAGGGAGACATTTGGGTTTGATTTGACACACCCTCCCATTGGGTCAATGCCAGACGCCCACGATGGATCAACTATCACGATGGACCAACTGTCACGTACATTCGTGTTCAATACATTGAAAAACAAATTGGGCATTAAATACTGTTTTTTCCCCCTCTCCTTTTTTCATTAAATTCTCTCCTTTTTTCATTAAACTATCAGGAAATTTGAACAGGAACAGTGATAATTTTACTGTTAATTAACTTTCTCAAACCATGATTGCCTTCAGAAAAGCAGGTTTAAAATTAACAAAATCCATGTTTCAATTTTATGAAGTTAACATATCTTGCAAAGAATACTGGCATCTTCTGACACTACTGTAAATCCACACTGTCCAGGATACGAAAAACATCCTTTTCATTAAAACAACAACATTTTCTGGTTGGATCCTACAGATAATGTTGTTCTATTCAATAAACAATTACAAACGGGTACAATAATTCCCACTTGAATGGATAACTTTCTCGTAATAGTCTAGATTAACATCCTATTATTTGTAACACATAAACAAGGTATCACGAACCAAATGTCTGAAACATACGAAAACCAGCTCTGGCCTATCTAAACAACCAATCTGTGGTGGCGAATCTTAAAAGTATCGTAGTCCTAAAAACCCCGATACGTGGTTACATCAACAAACAAAAAAACAGCAGTCAGCCAGGTCTGGTTTTGATATTCTTACAAAGAAAATACGTGAAGCTTTATCTGGGAGGTGAAGGATAGGAAATGTAGAAATCGTGCGCCAGGAAGAAAGAGGGAAAAGAGTCCTGAGATAGATCCCCAACTGCAAAAACATCAAGGCTGCCCTACAACACAGGAGAGCGTGTTCAGTGTCGCACCCACACAAGAGCTTGATCTCAACTGAGACATGAACCTAACAGAATCAAGTACGTGGCATCTCTGGTTGCCTCCCTTTATAGAATTATCTCCCTTTGGGATGATCCTTTGGTACAATGTGATACCGAAAATCCTGACGGTCTGAACCAAGATATGCAGAGGAGCATTTAACCTTCTCCCTGCTGAATCTATCAGAAGCGCTTGCATCTCTCGTTGCCTCCACCAGTTGTCTCCCTGCTGAATTGCCTTTTGGGATGATTCTTTGGTAAATCCGATATCGTAAATACTGAATATAAGCCTGCTTCAGAATCTAGCAGGAAAGCTGGTTAAACCTCAATGTAAAATTTGGTAAATAAATGATAAAATTAGACTTGGTTTGAGCTTTATTAGAGTGAAATGGTTAACTATTCGGTACCATACCTAATTACAGACCACAGTCCTTTTATCGATAGGCCTCGTGACACGTGACAATTAGAAAAGTCGGATATTTCCTATCCCGATGTTGGCCCTATAATTAACCCTAGGGAGCAAGAACATCGATCATTCCTAGGAACTGATGTAGATAATAAGCTCTTTTCTGGAAGCAACTGGAAATAACATACAGAACAGTGATAGTGATGTAAATACAGCCTAGATAATGTAAAAAAAATAACTTTGGTAATTAATTACATATCTGATTTCTGATCGTCATGTGGCACTATTTGATTCTTTTATACCAAACAACCTCGTCAGATTTCACTGACATTAAGTTGAATAATGTGATTCGTTCAGTCAACTCATACGTGCAATCAATATATCCTCTAATGTTATAGCTGTTTTCGCCATTGTCATCTCAGGTAACTCTACTGATTGCAATCCAGGTGTTTTTGTTTTCGTCGCTACATATCGAGTGTTGGTTTACAGACAATCCTTACAGCTGATACACGGACTGCGAATCGTTTCAAACAACGCCCGAAGACAGACGATATCCTTTCTTCTGGCGGCTAAACCTCAATCATCTCGGGCCAAACACCGGAACATCACCTCGCATTCCAGCCATGAGAAACATTGTTGTACCTGTTGAGATACGTTTCTCTTTCACAGGTGTAAAAGAACGTTTCATGTTTCAGGCGAGTAAGTGGAGAGATTGGGTGTTGGCAAACTAGTCGCTGAAAGTGGTAACAGTTACTGAGTAACCGAGACCATTGTTTCATCCTTAAAAAAACAACCCATTATTTAAAAATATTTATTTTCTTTTAATTTTTTTCTTGACAATTTGAGACCCATTTCAAATCATCCCAAGCAAACTAATTGGACATTCCAAGCATTTCCTAACAATGAAACCAGTACTGAAATATGATATTTTCACAAAACAATCTACGGACAGGCCTGTAACGCACACTCCAGACCTTCCTTCCATTCACACCGGCCATCCGTAGATAAACGGTCAAAACAGGAAGTTGAGTCAAGACAGACACGCTCCTGAGACTTGCAGTGTGTAGTGTTAGTACCACGATAACCTGAGATGATTATCTGTCAGAGCAGAGACAGGTGATACCAGGTACCCAGTGATACCTGCTGCTGGGCCCCGATGATACCTGCTGCTAGGCCCGATGATACCTGCTGCTGGGCCTGATGATACCAGTGCTGCTGGTATTGGGTCCATGATGCCTTCTATTGGGCCCACTGACGCCTTCTATTGGGCCCACTGATGCCTACTATTGGGCACACTGATGCCTTCTATTGGGCTCATTGATGCCTTCTATTGGGCCCACTGACACATGCTATTGGGGCCCACTGATGCCTACTATTGGGCACACTGATGCCTTCTATTGGGCCCATGATGCCTACTATTGAGTCCACTGATACTCATGTATTAGAGATGGCTACGAGAGTCTTTATGGTCTCGTAGTAGATGAGAGCTTCGGGAAACAATGCTCAGAACCAGAAACTTGGTAATCTTCACATTCATTCCTATTCCTTATAAGTCCTTCCTACCGGTATTCCTTATAATTGCTTCCTATTCCTTATCATTCCTTCCCATTCCTTATAATTCCTTCCTATACTATTCCTTATAATTCCTTCCCATTTCTTATCATTCCTTCCTATACTATTCCTTATAATTCCTTCCCGGACAACTTGACAAAAACACAATTGGAAAAACAAACATAAGTATGAGCCATCATCTTCCCAGATGCCTGGCCCCCAGACGATGGATCCCCAGATGGTCAGCGCTAACTCCACGGTCAACACGTCTGTTCCCGTCCCTATCTACATCAGCCCACAGAAAAACCAATAAATATGCAGCAGGACATCCCCATACAAGACAACACCGCCTGAGCTGGTGTTATCAATAGATATAACATTATCGACTGAATTCCTTCGCGAGTACAGTAAAACCCAGGTATTGGCAATCTGTCAGTTTGTTTGTTTTGTTGGGGCTTTAACACTTGTTTTCAGCGGTATTTTCACTTTCAATGATTGGGCAGCTGCTCATTAATAGTGGGGCGAGTGAGCGAGTGAATTACGTCACAGTGGGAATCTTTCACCCATACATGACGAATAATATGTAATTATTCTATAGATGGTTTAAAATTACTATTAATTAAATTTAAATAAAAATAAATAAAAATAAATAAAAATAAATAAAAATAAATAAAAATAATAAAAAATACTATAGAAAAACAAATTATCAATTTGTTCTGGCGAAGAGACTGTTTACATATGTCCAAGTTTTATAATAAGCAATTACTCCAATGAAAGGCAGTGTTTACAAATTGCTTATGTCCAATGTCAATCACCCATCACATCACAGGAAATATACTCTAAGTCTTCGTGATATATGTATATATAACTGACCTCTGCTTCAATGAGAATGACCCGCACACGTACAGAAAAATGGGTTTAATTTTTAGAGCTTGTTCCATTACAAATTATTTTTATATATTTTTAAAAATTGGTTGAATTATAATTTTCTAAACTTGGTTATATTCTTTAATTTCTTAATCAATGTTGGTTGACTTTTTTTCAGTTCGATTCCATTATAGAACAACATCCATTAATTCAACATCATTAAAGTATAAAATGAATCCATAATACCAAGAGAGCTAATGTATTGTCAGTTACATTCTAAATTTACCATAAAGTTAATAATTAAAACATAACATTAATCCAAGAACACAAAGCCATGTAACATGCCCACGTCTACTACGTCCTCAGTCAGTTAATCCCTGGCTCATAATACGAAACAATACCATTGGTCATTAACATGAGTGTCAATATTGCCACAGGGATTAGCACGCCATGATCCCGGAAGGTCACAGCCATATTGCGCCGCATAAACCCAGGTCTGCCGGTATTAAATACACTTCTTTCGTTACAGTAACACTAAAGATATTTGTTTATGAGAACACGTGTTTATTGACGTGTTTACAAACTAGTCAGGGTGGATGCACTTGAAAAGCGTCAAATTTACATCGACGGAGGAAATGGCTGCTCCTAGTGTTTTGTTTTGGGGGTATTTTTGACCGTTTTGCACCTGATTTTATCTGATCGTGTAACATTGTATAATGCCATCAGGGATCTCTGGTACGAAGCAGTGTAACTTTAAGGTATCCTTCTCCAACCATAGTCATAGACTACACCATTGCTACTCAGGTTGATGTTAAAGATGTCTTAGAGTTACATGATTTCGTACAGGAGGGGGCCACCATGGTTTCTGGGTTCAGTACGTGGGTGTCTAAACAACACCTACGAGAGAAGATCTTCCAGATACCCCCCAACAATCTTCCTTGTTTTTCATGCGATATTCCTCGATTCACGTTTTTACGTATTCTCAGATTTTGTTTTGCAGGCGGCACCTGCCATCACTCCCTGTCTCTACACGTGGTCTCGCGAAACTCCCGCGATCGCACAGCCTGTCAAATCTCATAGGTGTAACACGCGTACCGAAATAATATTTACCTCCATATCAAATACCTTTTGATGCCATTAGTGAACTGTCTAAAGACATGGTTTGGGCAAGCAAGTGCAGACACTATACTCTGGCTTGTCAATACCCTGCCGTCAACTTTGATGTCCTGCCGTCAACGTTGATGTCGGAGATGCCTGGCAGGGTTATGTAATCAACGGGGAGCAATCTAGGTTCTATTTTAATATTGCATTATTCAGCCATGGTGTTATATTTATCTTAATTTGTATTCAACTGCATATCAGCCTATCTCACTGAACATGAACATGATGCCAAGGATGAAATGAAATATTGAACAATAATAATAATAATAATAATAATAATAATAATAATAATAATAATAATAAAAATAATAATAATAATTATAATAATAATTATAATAATAAGAAGAAGAAAATAATAATAATAATAGTAATAATGGCTAATTATAATGTACCCAATCCACCCCCAAAGGCATGTTCCCTGGCCAATGTCAGTGTGCACTAAATGCTCCTTCTCAACTTCCTGGGGAGTATATTACCCAAAGGACATTTATTTTTTGTTCGAAATATTAAAATATTTAAACTCACAAGACGGACCTCCAAAGAGATAGTATTCATTATCAGAGATAAAGAAAGATGAAGGAACTACACTCAATCTTTCCTGGAACGCAGCATCAGAAAGCATTCAGACAAGAGAATTCTGCCCTATCTCTCTGCATCAGTAGTCGATATCAGTGTTTATTTGTTCTGACCATCGCATGTGCATTGGCAGTGGTCTGGTGCCAGACATCTGTTGAAGACTCGCGGAGGGAACGTACATGGACTATTGGCTTAGTAGCCAGGTGGGCGCGATGGTATCTTTGCCGTTTTTCCGGCGCCTACGGACAATCTGCTGGTATATGTATGTTATGTTTTTCCTGCACCCACATAGACATGGAGCTTCCCATATCACAGGCTAAGCTCTCACTGGAGCTAACAACCATGGAGTATGAAATAGGGGTTTAACCATCTCCCTGCTGAAGGCGACTTAAGTTTCCCGATCACAAGCAGAAATAGAACACTTTGATTTTATTCAGCAGGGAGAGGGTTAAGAATCGACATAGGGGGAATAGCAAGGACTATTCAAGTCTTTTAGATGTACGGTAAGTATCGAAATAGAAATGAAGAACACTTTGGCATGCACTTCGTATACAGAGAGTGAAGGACTCCTCTAAAGTACTGAAGAATCTTTGAATGATTTCATGGAGATTGTCAAAGAACATTGTCTATCTCTGCAATATGTTGGTCCCAAGGTTATCAATGTAGAAGACAAATCTTCTTGAAACAGAGAATTAATCATAGTTCTGCTAGATGTGTCATCGCAAATGGGTGAAAGATTCTTGCAGCGATATTTAACTCCATAAGTCACTCGCGCTAGACATAGAACGAAGAGGTTTGGATCCAATTGACTTATTGACAACGGGGACAACTAAACCACAGCTTCATGGACATGGTCAATTTATTACTCGTATATCTTTGACATTGGCAGCTCAGTGATCCAGGCTTAGCTATAGTGAGTGAGTTAATTGTTTCACGTCACAGTATGGTACCTCTCAGCCATACCCTTAGCAGTAAGAAATCTCATTAATGTCAAAAGTGCATGCCTACTTTCAATGCCATAATTGAATCTGATTACAATTAAATGCCGGAATATCCCGAAGAACACACCAGATTATTGTGGAAAGTACACGTGAACCTCCATGAGTGCTCACAAAGAAGGATTTCTATTCTGACATGCATGAGAACCATCCATCTGTTAAAACATTACGCAGAGCAGAGAGCGTTTTAACAAACGGGCCTTAACCAAAGACCAGCATTGATAGCACTGCCGGCTTAGCCTGTACCAATGTCTTAACCTGTACCAATGTCTTAGCCTGTACCAATGTCTTAGCCTGTACCAATGTCTTAGCCTGTACCAATGTCTTAGCCTGTACCAATGCTCAACAAGACTATAAGCTACTCCTGAGGCCTGTTCAGGAGGGCGAATTTATGCGAGTTCACGTGTGACGTCACATATGAAGTATGAACGTTTCCAAGGAGATTTCACGCATGAACTCGCGTAAACTCGCCCTCCTGAACGGGCCTCTGGTGTGAAACATCTCCAATGTTAAACATATTCTTCATCTAAAGTGACAAATGACAATTGGGCCTTGCACAGCTTTGACCACCTGGACTACAGCTAGGTAACAGCTAGGTAACAGTAAGGTAACAGTAACAGCTAGGTAACAGCTAGGTAACCGTCCTTGGCCACGATGTTTTCAATCAATTGAATCCTGATTGGTTGTGGGTCAGGTAAATGTCGATAGCGAGATCGTGTTCCATCATTTCTCCATGCAGGTAGACAATCGAACAATCTGGCCCCAATCTGTGCCATGCCTGGACCCGCGAGAGATCATCAGATAAATGCTACTGGGATCAGGAGGCAGAAACAGCCGAACAACAAATACTTCCCTACAGACCATTATGACTACGTTCTTCATGGAATACAAATGGCTTATTATGCTCATCACATGGCAGGTCAAAGACCTATACCAAGATAATATTAAAATATGGTAAAATAATTAGCAGTAATTTCTTGAGTAATTTTTTGAATACAAAAGGTTTTATGTCTTTCAAATGGCAACAAAAGTCAAAGATCTTATACTATGTAGGTATATTTCCAAGTGAAACTAGGGTTTAATACAGGATTTAAGCTCTTTATTACACCAAATTACATCCAATGAGTAGAATACCATAGAAATGCAAAACTACAACAAAAATCCTAAAATAGTCTACTGATGCCATCATTATCACATCCTTCAAATAAACGTATATTCAAAATAAATTTGTACGATCGATTCGACATATAAACAGCTGACAAATGAACCAGGAAATTGAATAAATTGTCTGGAATCTGAATGTTGTATCTGGTCTACCTGCGCCCTATTATTTCCCTGCCACGACCTGACGAGATAATGCGAGCTCATCAGAGTCGGGTCTGACAGGAACTCGCGTGGCAGACGCATTTCTCCGCCACCGGGTTTTCCGAAATTACCTTCGTACCTGGACAGACATGATTTATGTTGACACTGAGCTCCACGTATCTCAGCTGTGTGTCAAGTTAAAACCACCTTGTACCTAGCGAAGGATCTGTGTAGTGTATGTATGTGAAGCATGGACCCATTCATCATGAACATCGGTACTGGTCGTAACTCACGCTCGGTCATAACTTACTCTCGTGGGCGACTAGTTACCATGATAGCCAATTAACTCTGACCACTACGGGGACACTGTATGAATGCAGCGGAATGAATGCACAATGTAGAAAGATTGGAAAATGTGGATTTCGATAGTGATCGATATAGAAACATGACTTAATTAATACGACCATAAGAACATAATATTGGTAGACATTTTCAAAGAAACATGACTTAATTAATACGACCATAAGAACATAATCTTGGTAGACGTTTTACTGTTATTAATTATACGGTCCCATCATTTTGGTAATAATATTTCTATTTGCATAGAAATTGGCTTCCTCCATTCCTACCGAGTTCCGACAATCACCAATCCGAAGCAATTTCCCGACTTTCTCATTACACAAAATACATTCTGAAACAAGTATTCCGTGATCTTGCGTGACTGACAATCTTGAACAACTGGCGAGATATACGTCGGCCATCACCTCAGATATGCTGTACAGGTAGAGGTTATGTACGTAGGAATGGCAGCCATTGAAGTGATCAAACAAACCGATAAAATTAAAAAAACACAGTTGGTTAGGAATTTGTGTTTTTAGACCGAAAACTTGCGAAATTGGATCAAGACCAATAACTAGTGGTGTCTTAATCTTGACCAAGATGTACGTTTCTGGGTCTCGGGGGAAAAACAATGGATGTTATTGAAGTACTGCCAAGCTATTATTATCAGGGGGAGACAACTCCAATGCAAATCAATACTAACACCCAATCTGATCTCGATTTTCCATCAATTCGGAAACAATCACAAATTTGCTTCATTTTCAGATCTCTATTCTGTAGGCACTCCTACCAACACATTTTCAATTTCTTTAGTGGGACATTTTCTTTACAAGTTTTTTTTTTCTTTCAAAGAAATGGTTTTGATTCATTCTTCGGTAAATTATATTATTTTAACCCTCTTGGGTGTGAACAGTAATCAATTTCAGACGTTATCTTTCTACTGCAGCATTTCAGTGCTGCTATTGGCTGGTTTGAGAAGCAGCGCAGGAGTTAAAGAGTCAACCATTCAATCAGGCAAACACGATGGCCACTTTTCAAACTGATGCGATGGCCGAGACGGCTTGCCTCAAGCCTGCCCATTTAATCTGTCCATCGAGGCAAGCCTGCCCATTTAATCTGTCTGTCGGGATTGTGTTTGTAGAGGCGCCCAGAGAACATTTGTCCATTTTAATTTAGAGCACTTGACAAGACACCAGATTAAATTTTAAAGATTTTTTTTTTTCTCAGGAAAAACAAATGAAGTCTCGATTGTTCTCAGGGTCAAAGGAAAAATGTAACATTGAAAACGAGATTAAATTACTGTATAAAAAAGTAAAACTTATATTTGAAATAATTAAAAATATTTAAAATATCAAATGTCAAATGTCTATAAATTAATTTATTATGGAAAATAATCAATATATAAAAATTATTCTCACACACTTCGTTCATATTTCCAAAGAAATGCATCCTACTTGACAGGCTCACGATGGGACCATGATAGACATCCCAATTTCAGACATCATATCCCAAATCCCCAAACACATCTTTAGACAATTGGTTATCAGGCTACAATCTCTTATCCTAGGGCATCGAGTATACACAATGCTACGGCCAACTGAAAACCGACAACTTTGACCACATCTCCAACAAATTTGCCCACAACTCCGACAAATTTTCCCACAACTCCGACAACTTTGACCACATCTCCGAAAGAGCTGGGTATCTTATGACTCCGGTATATGTCAAATCCCATTGATTAATCGATCACCCTCCCCGCGTAGTACCACAAGCCGCCCCTTGGACCTGAATCTCTGACCTTCCATCAGACGGCCATCAGGAAAGGATAGGGTACAACTCTCATTGACAGACAATTACCGCTGGCGTCGGGCTGGAAACGTGACTGCTGATATGTAGATGTTCTGCAGGTTATAGAACACAGTCTGGAACAAGATGTCCTGGAGGATTGAAGCAGGTTCTGAACTGTCTAGCTTCTGTGTGTGTATGTGTGGTGTGGTGTGGTGTGGTGTGGTGTGGTGTGGTGTGGTGTGGTGTGGTGTGGTGTATGTGTGTGTGTATGTGTGTGGTGTGGTGTGGTGTGGTGTGGTGTGGTGTGGTGTATGTGTATGTGTATGTGTATGTGTATGTGTTGTGTATGTGTATGTGTATGTGTATGTGTATGTGTGTGTGTGTGTGTGTAGATGGATGCCTGTCTGACTGTGTGAATCTCTGAGGTTTTGCTTGTCTGACTGACTGTCTGACAGTCTGACAGTGTATTCTTGCCTGTCTGACAGTGTTCTTGCCTGTCTGACAGTGTGTTCTTGCCTGTCTGACAGTGTGTTCAGTGTGTTCTTGCCTGTCTGAATGTGTGATCTTGCCAATCTGTCTGAATGTTTTATCAGGAGAAAATTCTCCTTATTTTCTATTTCTGTGAATACTTACGACAAAACACACACTGGATATCCACTTAATTCCCCAGAATAGCCAACGTTAACAACTTACGTATTTTCGCCAGAAA
>JAVCKZ010101911.1:0-10897 GCA_034780755.1 Lepetodrilus elevatus
TATACCCGGGTATAGTATCAGGCCTTCCAAACTATACCCGGGTAGGGGGTATAGTTTGGGACCTTACACCGGTAATAGAACACCATGAGTCACATGGCATGTGAGATACTATTGGACAGACAATTATTATTATGTATGGGATAATTAATTTGCTGCTTCATATTCCCTGCAATAGAACACCATGTGTCACATGACATGTTAGATACTACTTGACGGACAACTATTGTTATGTATGGTACCATAATTTAAACATGACTATTGAATGAACAAGTATAATTATTTTGCTTCCTTATAAGAGATTTCGTGAGCAGTTGGTATATTTCTCGGCGGTTCACCATTGAATGAACACAGCCCAGGGGTACCTACCGAATGTAATGAGGGTGCTGCCCATAGCTATACCGGACTGGCCTGGAGCGGCGTAGTCCTCACAACCAGTTGGAAGATGAACGATGACCGTCAGAATGGCGGCTTTAGCACTTTGTAGAGGTTCTAATGCTACCATGGATGGTTTACTTCCGCCCTGAAAAAGAAAATGTACGCATTTAAAAAAAGAAAATCCAAAATAATCCCATCAGCAATTTTTTTTTCAAACTACCCCGGTAAGTAAATGCAAGTACCAGTAAGTGATTAACCAAAGGGGGATAACTCTTAAGCTATACATCCTCATTGCATGCCCGTTATCCAGGATATGGAACTCTTCACTGTAGACTAGTCCCCAGGGCAGACATCTCGGTGAGAGAATTATTGCTAAATATCGCTCCATGAATTTTTCAGCCCAAGCAAGGCGAATGAGTTATTGTTTCACATCGTAGCAGGAATCGTTCACTCGTACATGACGAATCATTGCAAGGACTCCGCTATAACTGCATAGTATTAATTAGTACACATACTCTCTTCCTCTTGCGGAAATCTGTTATTTCTTTGTGGTCCTTCTTGTCAGGGTTGATTTTCCGATCAAACTCCACTGTTACTGCAGAAAATGGTCGACTGGCCATTTGTTGCATCTCCACTATCATTTGCTGGAAAAAATCAAACAAAATATATAAATGTAACGCAATCCATTTTTCTGAATGCAAGATTCCTTCCTTCTAGGACACAGATTTAAAAGAAATATATTTTTTTTAAATTGGGATTTAGAGTAGAATTATGTTTTATTTTTTATTTGGACCCCGCGTTGTATCCGAATCCACGGTGCATCGAAGGGCGTTATATAGTGAGTGAGTGAGTGAATATGGAGTTTAACGTCGCTGCGGCATTATATAGAGGGAGCACTGTACATTATTATTATTATTATGCTGTATAGTTGCTTATCTTGGGAATTCAGAAGGGACTATTTGAGTGTCTTTTGCAGGTAAGTATCTAAATCAGGCTGCTCATGTTTTACATTTGGATTTGAATGCAAAACATGATTTGAGCATGAAATTACACTATTTTATTTTCTCTCTATTTCCTAAGTGCCCGACTCAACATCAAAGTTGTTTATCTTGAAATCGACATCGCTCACCTGTCTTCGTCTATAGCTGTCGTACTTGTGTTTGATCTTCCACAGAGCGGCGGCTATCAGTAACAATGACAGGAAACAGCTGGAAAACAGCGTCAATGTCATTACTTGCATGGACCCGTCTACGTGATTGACTGAGTGTATTATTGGTTTACGTCACAGCAGGAATCTTTCGCCCATATGTGACGATGAATTAATAAATTGTGCAATATGAAAGGTTAAAATGAAAGGCGGCATTAAATACGTGCCTTGAAAAATAATAGCCTGCTTTCTTCCACTCTTTGGCGAATCGACAATAAAGGCCATGACATAAATATTGTATGTGTTTTACTATATTTGGAACAATACATTTCCATATGAAACAGTTCACGGACCTGTTCCACAGAACAATTTTAATGCTATGAGAATGAATGAATGTAGAGTTTAACGTCGCTGCGGGAATCTTTCACCCATGTGCGACGATTAATAATGCTACAAGAGGAACACTAACATAAGAGTTATGACTCTTCTAGCACTGCGATTGTTCTCTGGAATGTGACCCTGAACTGTTCAGTGATCGACTGTGATAAAGGTGAACACGAGCGAGAGCTGAGGGGTTGTATATTCCCCAGGGATTTGAGAAGGAAAGTGATGACACACTGATCCATTGACCGGGGTAATATAAATGTACGAGCGCATTTCTGAGCAATTAATCAGCACATTATTATTAATATTAGATTCGCAGTTCAAATAGCGATTCAGGATATACCTGTCATCCTTGTGAAAAAAATATGAAGAAGTTGACCGTGACACTGACTGTATCTATCAATTCTCACCTGAAGAAAGTCACGAAGAAATGTACCAGATCTATCTTCGGGAACTGAGAGAAGGAAATCTGAAAAATTTAAAGCGGACTTGTGTCTATCATAAAAAACAATCCAGGAAATATATGTGCATCTTCATGGCTGGATGACACAAAATAATCCAATTACATGTATCTGTGATGGCATGACAATATAGAACAGGGGTGCATTCAGACTACACTATTTTTCACTACCTATTACACCTACCTACACTACTTTTTACTACATAATACTATGCAGTACTATGGAAGTGTTCAGCCATGAAGTTTTACTTTTCGCTATGGATTTGGACACTGTAGTGCTTTGTATGAAAACCCAAAGCATGAAGCGAATGGACTGCATACATGTGCACACCTATTTGCTAATATTTTGCTATGGACTTGTTCATCCAGTCACTACTTTGTAGAAAAGTAGTGTAGCATGGCGTGGTGTAGTATAGTATAGCGTATAAAAGTGTAGTGTAATGTAGTGTAGTGTAGCAAAGTGTAGTGTAGTGTAGTGTAGTGTAATGTAGCATAGTGTAGTGTAGTGCAGCCTGAATGCAGCCCTGACATACCTGTAACCAGAACGGTGTCTTGAAGGCGTAGACGTAGACACGGAATGTCGTGTTTTCATCTCCGGCAAAAGCGTACTCCTTGTGTTCAAATTTTGTCCGGAAATAGTTACACTCGTACCCCGACTGTATGGTCACCTCCTTCTGGTGCGACTCTGAGAAAACACACAGCAAATTATACTTTGAATACATAGGAAATATTACTTAGTTTGCTTGGCATTTTTTATTTATTTTTTATTTGTACTTGTATTGATGTTTAGAGCTGCTTTCAAGATTATTTTACCTATATCATCATGGCTTGTTATATGATATCCCTTTAATATAGATACAATTATATATTATATATTTTCTTTAAATTGGGGTGGATTTTGCGAATTCTCCATTATCATTATTATTATTATTATTATTATTACTATTATTATTATTATTACTATTATTATTATATTATTATTACTACTATTACTATTATTATTATTATTATTATTATTACTATTACTATTATTATTAGTAGTATATACTAACTTGACTTGAAAGTGATGTTCAGCAGAGCAATGCCAGAACAATTGAGAGTGAAGTCAACATCGCGGTCACTCTGTAAAGGAAACATTTAATAATAAAGTGTACATTAATATTGCACCAAATCCACACTCAATGTGCTCGTAGAGCTACATTATTACCAAGATAAGACCATACTAGCCTCGGACCAAGAACTAGCAATAACAGAGACATGGTGTCGTACTCACAGCTTTAGGAATGTTCATAAAGTTGATCTGGGTGTAGTTAGCGTCGTCTGTTTTAGACAGGTTGAATGTGAACTGGTAGTCTGTAACTAGTTGATCTGAAATTAAATAATTCAAATGCAATAATTATTTTGAATTTTGATGTTGGCCCTGAAAATTATAGCTTTTCATTGCTGTGCATATTAAAAAAATATATAAAAAAGCTAAAACATTAAAAAAATAAGTGAATGAGTGAATTATTGTTTTATGTCACAGCAGGAATCTTTCACCCATATGCGACGAAAAAATAAAATAATAAAAGATTGAAAGAAACAAAAATATAAAAAATATAAAAAATAAAATAGATAGATAGATAGATAAATAGATAAATAAATAATATATAAATACATTCATTCATTACTTTTTTAAAAACCTTTTTATTTTATTTAACGGACTGTTGGCATGATCTACTATTAAAGTCAATAAAGGCCTGTTCAGACTTAACACGGTTACAGCAGCATTTAACTGCAACGGATCGCTCCTTATAGAAACACAAGAACTGTCCACACTGAAACTGCACGGGAAACCGTTTTGTGGTCCAGCATAACAATATATAAAACCATACGTTTAACCATCTGAACGAGTCTTTAATGGGTCCAATTCCTCCAAGATACTCACAGTAGCATGTCTCTCCTGCTTTGGGATCCCCATAGTACTTGTGCTTGTCATCACATCTGAAACACACACAGACCGCGATATGCCAATTACTTTCCCAAATTACAATCGTATCATTTACTTTGTCATAAATAATAATTCCAATAAATATAAAGTATATTTTTTCTTAACATCACTGATGGATGTATTTTCGTAGATAAATGACAACATTATTATTATTATTATTATTTAATATTATTATTATTATTATTATTATTATTATAATATAGGCAAATTATACACATTATTATTATTATAATATAGGCAAATACATACACTTCACAATTATGTCCAGTTACTCCCCTTGTCCGGCAGTAACATTGACCAGTTACACTGTTGCAGTTGTTGGCTTGTTTGTTACATTCACAGGCTGAGGGAAAACAGCAATATCGGTAAAAATACGCACCGTCAATAATAGATATGCAGTGAAATTTATAAGACAATACAGTATGCCAATTAGTGTTTTTGATTTTAAAATGCAACCTTAGATAATGATACATTCTCAATTTATCTGGATGGATACTTACGTTTACATCCTCCGCCATTCTTTGGTTTGCCGTGGAAACCCCACTGACATATCTCACAATGATTGCCTGCAAAAAAACACACACATTTAGAACATTTTCAATGAAGTAAAAATTGTTACGTAATCAGAAATAATAAATTGAACATAGATTTCATTTGAGCCGATATTAACAGATTTGTTGGAATAATAAAAAATATAAGACTTGTATTTTATTTATGTCCACGTCATGAGACTACCATGAGATGAGACGGTCAGTTGGACTGAGAATTGGGCGCGTATTATACATGAAAACTACGTATTTTCTGGATTTATCTTTTCTTGAAAAAGGGTTTTGTAGTTTACATGGTAGCGTATTATCCACGAGAAAATACGGTAGGTACCGTATGCCGTGAACATGACAAATTAAATCAAAGAATTTGTTACCTGTAGTGTGGTCCTCACACATCTCGCAAGTGTCGGTTTCGTTGATGCACGTACTGTGTCCATTACACTGACAGACTGTAATAAAATAATAATGTGTATAATTATCCCTTGTCCCACTAATGGGGGCCGCAGAAGCCCGACCGTCATTTTACAAGCATAGTTTTCTATGGAAATCTTTGATACTCAATGTAATCCTCATATCGCACATAATGAATATGTGATGTATATATCAAAATATAAAATATACAATATTTTAGAATTTACACTTTTCCATTTAAAAAACCCACTCTAATCACCAAAGTGGGGCTATAATGTCTGCTACACCATTCTAAATTAATATATATTAAGACATATCCTTAAATATTGAGACCCATTTGAACAATGTTAGCGGCGACGGTCCCACGTTCTGATCCGACCAATCAAAAAACGTCAGACATGGACCGGTGGAGAATCCCACTCTTACCTGGACATTGGATGAAGAACCACTGTTCTATTGGACAGAGGCCGTAGCTGATGTTGTGGTCAGTGTCGTTGGTCATCACGGGTCCGGCCAGACCGCCCTCGATGCACTTGCCGAGTCCCGTGTCCCTGGGGTCGTTGCACCAGCCGCACATCGGGTGTGCCTGGCACTCTTCACAGGAATGCAGTCCGGAGCACATCGTGGCTGGAACACGGACAGATGGACAGACGTCAGATCGGGACAGTGAGTGATTCGTTGTTTTATTACACTACTTGGCGAGTTATTACGTATTTGTAAATACACATGAAAAGTGTGTCGAGCGGTCTAGCCGTTGTACTCATCATGCATAATAAACAATAATGTGAACATTTATCCACGCTTAAAAGCATGCTCATAGCGCTACATTATTACCCCTGTCAATGGATCTGTATGCACTCAATTCCTTCTCAACTCCCTGGGGAGTATACAACCCAAACTGCCATTCAAGGCACTACACGGTTATCATTCACATGTCCATCTAATTCTTCCGGGTGCCCATTCCCTATTGGGAGAACAGAGGAATTTTCTAATTAAGCCACTTTCCAAAGGTGACATCACAAGTTTTTCAGCCTGTGATTCAGTGTGAGGCAGGAACGAATCCTAGGTACTTTCAGGTTCACGGTCACCCATCCACGAACCAGCCGAGCTCGAATGTGCTTCACTTTAACCTGAGCTGTCAGCCGCATAAGACCATGTGCCACCATCGCTAATCAACATTAAGTAACACGTGAGATAGGGGGGGGGAAGCATCCTTGAACCGTGTCTTGGGTGGGTGGTGGGTTAGGGGTGCCAACCCGTGAGTGGGTAGCGGGTCACCACCCGTGAGTGAGTAAATATGGACCCACCTTTGCACTTGTCCTGCTTGGTGGTCCACTCTGTGCACTGGCCGTACGGGAAGGACGCCACGTAGGAGTTGGTGTCCACGCACTGTTGCATGTTGCTGCACCACATACAGCTGTTCCTGGTGCAGTTGTCACAGCCGCGGTACACAGAGCATGGCTTGGGACAGTGAGACGCCGCGATGTTGGTGGCAGTGTGCTCCGCTGGAAAATACAACACGAGACTGACGATGCACGCTCGGAACGAATACAAAAACATTAGTGCCATATCATGGCATATGGATTTGAATTTTATCATGAAATTGTAAAGAATGTTTTCATTATTAATTATTAAAATAGAATTCTTATAACATCGACACAATTTTAATTAGAAAAGAACAGGAAAACGTTACTAATGTATTGATTTAAATTTATCGTCGAGAATAAAATGTTTTCGTTGTAAATTTTAAGAAACAATTCTTATGACATTTACACAATTTAGTAAAGTAGATATTTAATATTAACATGAACACTGAAAGATATAAGCAATAAACTTGATTTTAAAAAGCATTCTTAGACCAATGTAGATTAATAATGATAATCAACTATTCTGGGCAGGAATACAAATTGAATAAATGAAACCCTTTCTTTTTCTTATTAATCGGTAATTAGAGACGCTTTCAAGATTCTTTCACTTACATCACGGCTTGTCAGTTTTGTAGGACAGGATGAAACCCTGGCTAGATGTTAACTGCATTGCCATGGTACAGAGAGAATATTTTAGTACTATCGGGTTTGCTGCCAGTTCACAGACCGTACATAGATATGCTTAAGCTGGGAGCATAGACTGCAGTAAGTAGATGTTACAGTACGACATGTGAGCCCTTGCTGATGCATCACAAGTACCAGTGATAAATGCAAAATAAATAATCAGACATTGGATCTCGTATTCCACACCAATGGGATTCATCAGCATGATTCAAAAGCTTTGGATTTCGATCAATTATCCGCTCTACATTAACAAACATAACACAGACGATTCCACTGAAAACACTTTGAATGCTGTATATTTAGTTACTATAACCAAGTTATTTCCCCGAAGTTGTACCTCTCTTCAAGAAAATAACCTGTAAATGTAAGGGGCCAAAAATAAGGTGACTGATAACTGACTGAACCAATTTACTTTTGTAGGTTATTTTGATTCCGTAACCTGAAAATACATAGTGTTCAATAAACTGCCTTCCTAAATGCTTTTTCATAATATGACATGGGGTCAGTTGTTCAAAGCCCAGTTATCTTAACATGCCGCTAAGCTTGTACTATTCCCTATGGAGGCAGCTACATTTATGGTCCATTAAAGCTTAACCAGTCTTCGAACAACCGCCCCGGGATGCTAAATGGGCTCTCACCAGCCATCTGGAAGACGGACACGCAATCCGTCTTGTCCGATCTCCACATACAGATGTCCTCCTTCATGCAGGCCACACAGTGGTGGAACGTCCCACACTTACCGGGGGACAGTAGGGGGCACCACTTCTCGCGATCCACAACAAGCTACAGATGGGGCACAGGGAGAAATTGATTGATAACACCCCCACTTTCAGGCTACGTGATTACGAAACATTTTTGAGTATGATTTTATTCTTTTTTCCCCCTTATTAATTTCTATTTATTATTTTTATTATTTTGTTCAGAAATCCTGATATGAGCATGAAATCGTACTCAAACAGTTTCGTAATCATATGGCCAGATCTTACCCAGATTGGATCAAAACTGTTCTGTCCATGGTGGATCTCCCAAAAAAACTTTTCTCAAATATTTGGGACAAAGTAAACGTTTTACAACAATGTGCAGGATTTACTAAAAGGCGACAGGAAAGACATGCAAGGACATGCTAGATAGGGTCACACAGCAATAAAGTGACTAGCTGACAAAGACATGGAAAGCTGCTAGGCATTGTACCTAGATTCCATACACAGGGACTGTTCGTTTTATTTGTTGATGCCGGGGTGGGATTTGAACCCGAGGGATTTGACTCCAAAACCGTCTACCATTACACTGTTTCTTTCTCGACACTGTTGCTACTGCCAAGTGAAAGTAACGAAAGCCCAAGAACTGCACACCAGCCAATAGAAATGCCACGTCGTCATTATCCATCTAACATTCTGTAAATCTGTCCTCAACTTCAAACCAAATAAGTTCGCAATCAGAAACTGCTTGTATACAAAAGCTACAAAACTATTTCAAATCTTCACCAACCAACACAAGACTTTTCTCACAACTACTAGTCCTGTTCAAATTCAAACACTGTTGGTGGGGCAGGGGCAGCCATTTTGAAGTGTGGTCAATGGGAGACCACTCACAACACAGTACCTTGCTAAAAAACCCTATCGGTCCTGTTTAAATTTACAACACTATATTGGAAGAAAGCAGGGGCAGCCATTTTGGAAATGTGGTCAAGGGGAGACCACCCACCTGGATTGTTCTGGACGTTGCAGTGTACGCTGTGTTCGGTATGCTGGTCCCACGTGCAGACGTTGTTGGTAAGACACATATTACAGGAATCGATGAGTTTGCAGTCAAACACATTGGTATTGGTGCATTCCATGCTCCTCTACAACAGAAAAACACACGTTGTCTCCATGCTGGTCTACAACAGAAACTCGTAGAACGAGGGACGTTCCTTTCAACTGTTCTAGCTTTCTGTTCATGTCTGTACTCAAACTGTTCCAAACGGATGGAACGCTTGGCACACTTCTTGCACAAGCAAAATATGCAGATAACAATGAATGAATTATTGTTTTACGTCACAGCGGGGCAGATAACAAAGTGCCCATAGATGTGTGACAGCACTGTTCTGTCTGCCACCCTTGTTAGCGGGAACACACCACACAGGCTTCAGACAGTGTGCAGTTTCCTTTCTTTTACATGGCGTATTTGAAGTACTCCGGACACAGTTCTACAGTGAAAGGAACGTCCCAATGTCGGCTATTCATTGTTAATGAACACACTGATGTGATGAGTCCCTCACACAGAGAAAAGAACGTAAAATATTTCATAGATAATGGCAACTAACACGGAACACACCGACAACAAAAGCATAGAGTGATGCAATTAAACACGACTTTATAAACAATTGTAAATAAATGCTCTTCATCTTCTGACATGAGAGTGAGTAACAATACACAAACATGCAGAGTATATAGTATTGAGACTGGTTCCATTCTTATCCAGACATCATAACATCGTATTATCCCCTTCAAACATTTAATTAGTTTTCTCAATAGTAGTATTTCCAAAGGTGCACGCTCTCTTTTGTTTTAAATACACATCTTCCCAATAAAAAGTTTAAAATAATTCTTTCTGCTTTATCAATATGATGATGACTGGACATTATGACAAAAGGAAAATATAATTTCTAAAAAATCCCCCATGGACAGGCACTGATCCAAATAACATTAGTAATAATAATAACAATAATATATAATAATAATTATTATTATTGTGATAAAATTAAATATATATTACAGATTATTATGTCACAAACATTATTATTATTATTATGAAGAAACAAAACTCTTACAACTTAACAACAATATTGAAAGACTTTTAGTTTTATAATTATTTTAGTAATATTTGAACATGAAATAATGAAATAAATGAAAGACTTACTGAAGTGCCCGGTGAAGTGTTATCAGTCTAAAACAGAAGAATGAACAGAAGTTGAACAACAAATCTTTCATTACATCATGATTAATTTCAAATTTACATAATAATAATAATAGTGTCATGTATGATCCTTTATGGAAATGTGGGCCATATAGTATTAACACAATCACACATCGTACTGACACAATCACATCCATAGCCCTGAATGTTGCAGTAAACTTGTGAGCACTGGCTGGTACTGATAGACCAAGGATGATAACTGCATTGCCACAGTACAGATAGTGCATCCTATCAATATTATGTTATAAAGGTAACTTTTGTGAACATTGATGCCTAGCTCCCATGGCGAGATTTGAAGATCACACATAGTACTGACCTGATCACACACAGCACTGACATAATCACACATGGTACTGACATAATCACACTGATACTGACACAATCACACTGGTACTGACATAATCACACATGGTACTGACATAATCACACAATGGTACTGACATAATCACACTGATACTGACACAATCATACATGGTACTGACACGATCACACGTGGTACTGACCTGGGCGCACGACCCCGGGGTACATTTGTTTTCACACCAGGAGCAATTGTAGCTGGTACTGAGACAGGTA
>JAVCKZ010101922.1:0-10897 GCA_034780755.1 Lepetodrilus elevatus
CACACTTTATTAATAAAAATTGTTGATAAGTATATCAACATGCGTCCCTGGGACTCTAAAAAATTGAAACCTAAGTGAAACCCTGAGGAACTAATTATGAAAGTCTGAACATGATCTGGATTTAGGTCATGTGTGCACATAATGTACAAGACTAAATATTAAGAAACAAATTGCATTTATAATAGAGAAATAAATAGTTAATTAATGTATAATTTTACCAAGTGGCGACTGTTTCTGTGTATTTACCAACTGGTCTTAGCAGTTATCATATTTCACACCCAGTTACAAATGATTAAAAATGAAATGCAATTTAAATTTGCCTTTATTTTGGTTAAAAATATCAATTCATTCATTCAAATTATTTGTGTGTATTTTAATTGACATCTAGCTTTCTTTGCTTTTCCAAATCGTTCTGACAACTTACTGTTTATGTGAATATTTTACGTTTTTCAGGATTACCAGGTCCTCAACCTTCTGGGTAAGGGAGGCTTTGCCTGTGTGTATCGTGCACGGTCAAACAAGACAGGACAGGAGGTAGCCATTAAAATGGTGAGTATTTAAACGCACACAGTGCTAGAAACTAACTTTAAAACTTACTAGCTCCAAATTAAATATTAATAGTGATACAAATTAAATAAAGTTTATGAATTTCTACTACCCGGTAGCCCGCATGTTAAGATACCTTTAGCATTTGGAGAAATGGCCTGGGCTAGCGGGCTAGTGCTAATTTTGATCGCTGTAAACATGGCAGGGTTTCTCCGAATGCGCAATCCTGCGTCCCATACGCAAAAATTGCAAGTTTGGACGCACTTTATTTATAAAAATTGTTGATAAATATATCAACATTCGTCCCCGGTACTCTAAAAAATTGAAACCTAAGTGGAACCCTGCATGGTAAATGTTTAATTCATATGAATTTACTTTCAACCTATTTAAAACATATTACGAATATGCAAGACTGTCAAGTTAGTGTTGATCAGAAATTTATTATTTTGTATTTTCAGTTATTCAGTTATTCCGATGAATTGTTATACATCTTGTTATTCAAAGCTAGCATAGTATTGAGTTTTTAATCTGTTTTCAGATTGACAAGAAGGTGATGAAGGCAGCTAACATGGTGGTTAGAGTCCGGAAGGAGGTAGAGATCCACTCCAGGCTTAAACATCCCGCAGTGCTAGAGGTGGGTGTTACACTTGGACCTACGCTTGCCTAAATATTATGGATAATTGCCATTAATAATTAATAATTATTATCAACATGATCAATGGAAATATTTAAGTAATGCTTCTAGATTCTAGAAAGCGACTCCAATTTAAAAAGAAAAAGAAAAAAAGTAATGATTATCAATATAAAATCTGTTATCAATACCTATGAACAGATTTATAGATTACAAAATAAAGTTTTTATAAATCTACTTGTAACAGACTTCCTGAAGATACATTTTGATTACGCCTTTTAGCGTGGATTTTGTGCATTACTATTGTTATTTATTTTTGTTATTTATTGTTGTTATTATTATGACTGTTGTGATTGTTATTTATGAATGTGTTTCAGCTTTACAACTTCTTTGAGGATAACAACTATGTATACCTAGTTCTGGAGATTTGTCACAATGGGGAACTTCAGCGATACCTCAAAAGCGGCTGCAAAGTGTTGACAGAAGACAAAGGTTTGTATTTTGCAGTGCAGGAAATTAAAGTTTTGCTGCACCAATCTTCATACTAAAAGTTTATTTAACATTTTTCCAATATATGCCCTGGGATTAGGAAACTTTTCTGAGTACGATTTCATACTCAACTCAGAATTTTATTCATAAAATATCTTGTAAATTTTGAGTCTGAGCATGACATCGTATTCAGAAAAGATTCCTAATCTCAGGGCCAGGATTCCGAAATATTTTGAGTACGATTTCATGCTCAATTCAAAGTTTTGTTCACAAAATTCCATTAATATTTGAGCGTGAGCATGAAACCATACTCAAGAGGTTTCGTAAAGATCGGGTCAGATGTTGACCACTTTCATAATATTATCCAATTATAATGACAATCTATTTTGTATTTGTAGCACGCCACTTCATGAAGCAGATCGTTGAAGGGATGCTGTATTTACACTCACATGGGATCTTACATCGAGACCTGACACTCTCCAATCTACTCCTTACAAAGGACATGAATGTCGTAAGTTGTCGCAGCTTGAGGGGCTGCTCCTTTCTAGCTGTTCTGTCTGTACTTTCTGTTGTCACAAATGGGTGAAAGATTCCTGCAGTGACGTAAACTCCATATTCACTCACTCACTGTACCTTCTGTCCCAATGCATGTGCAATTACACTGTACAGTGTTGATCCTTGGTAACTGCGCATGCATCACACAGAAAGTACAGACAGAACAGCTAGAAAGGAGCAGCCCGTTAGTGAAGTCTAGATATATATAATATTTTCAGAGAAATGGCCTGTTCCATTTTTGCAAAACATACAATATATTGATCAGTATGTATAATGGTATCATTCTTTAATTGGCTGTTGTCTCTCTTCATGCCGGAGTCAATCAGAGATTCCCAAAAGTGAAGTGTCTAATCCAGCAGGGAGAGGGTTAAATTAGTAAAAATATTCTATTTTCTTTAGTTCTTGGAAAGACATCATTTTCAATTTCTGACCAATGTCTAATGTGAGAAACTGCCATCTACTGAAATAAATGATGTGGTGAAAAATTTATCCTGCAAGAAATCACTCGGAATGAGATGTAAAGTATTTTGGGGTTATCTTCCCTTGACTGTTGATGGTTCTGAATGCTGGGTTATTTTTCATTGCAGAAAATCGGAGACTTTGGTTTGGCTACACAACTGAGCGTGCCGGACGAGAAACACTTCACAATGTGTGGTACACCCAACTACATCTCTCCGTACGTTCTTCATCACTAGAGACGGAATCCACCTCCCTGAATAATGAGTTTTGGCCCTGAGTTTACGCAACTTTTCTGAGTACGATTTCATACTCAACCTTTGTTCATAAAATGTCATGTTTTTTAGCATAGCACATGAGCTGAGAACAAAATCGTACTCAGAAAAGTTTCGTAGTCTCGCGGCCTGATCTTGTCTACTGTCGGTTGTTGTTATCATCTTCAGTAATTTGTAATAATTCTGCCTTGAGATTACGAATACTTTTGAGTATGATTTTCAAATTTTATATGGGGATTTGTGAACTGGAGAGCTGAGTATGAAATCATACTTTAAAAGGTTTAGGCGTAAAGGGTTAGAATCCATTTCTCGTAATGTTAAAGGTATCCTACGGACGAGTAGAAATGTCATGTTTTGTTATTTATATCATTATTCAGGTGAGTACTTTTTAGAGTTAAGTTCCAAAGTTTAGGCAAAAAGAAAATCACTAAATATTGCAGATATGACAATTTAACGCAGAAATCCGGTTTGTTTATCTAGAGGTAGATTTGTTTGCCCTTGACGTTGCTTTGGGGCCTGCAACGTGTTCTTGGTTTTAGCTGATATCACAGTTGTCTCTTGCATTGCCTGATATTGTCATATTTCCTTGAAGCAGCTGACAAAATCTCAATGTAAAGTTTTGTGTGTGTTTTCCAGGGAGGTGGCTATGAGATCGGCACACGGACTGGAAGCCGACGTCTGGTCGCTGGGGTGTATGATGTACACCTTCTTGGTCGGACAGCCTCCCTTCGACACAGACGCTGTGAAGAAGACGTTGAACCGCGTCATCTTGGCTGAGTACGACCTGCCGGACAACTTGTCCCGAGAGGCTCGCAGTCTCATCCAGTGTTTGCTGTTGAAAAACCCCAAAGAAAGAATCTCAATTAAAGGTGCGCGGCCATTTTATTCTCTCTCTATTTTTTGTATGTCAATTTGTTCGAGATCCTAAATACTGCTACAGTGGTAAATATCTGTCTCCAACTAGCTACATGTTCAACATTGAGATTAACGTTGATATTTGGTTATGTGTCATCTTGAGAATTTATATTTTGAGGGTAGCATTATGTAGTATAGTTGTAACAGTATTTTTCAATGGTGGAGTCCATTAATGTATACCGTAATAACTTGATTTGTTTCAGATATTCTGAAGCATCCGTTCATGACGAACAGCTCTTCATTGGGCAGCAGAAAGATTGCACACAAGGTACGATACTGATCCATGTTTATTGTGACTTGACAGTTTATGGAATACAATAGACCTCGCATATACCGTCCTCGGATAAACCGGACACTCGCCTATAACGGACTGAATCTGAAGTTCCGGTCCCATCTAATACTAATTACGGCATATGCGTATAACGGACTTCGCATATAACGGACGAAAATAGCCGGTCCCAATGAGTACGTTATATACGAGGTCTACTGTATATCATATTGTGAATTCCATTGAAAAATGTCATAGCCTTATAGTTAATACACGAACGTGCCAATTAATTCAGATCTTTAATATAATTTGTAAATGAATCAGTCTTGTATTATATTTTGTTGTCAGTTTATACAACAGTTGTCACAATCTTCACTCGTTCCTTAGTAATTAATTAATTAATTAATTTCCACAGTGCCCCCCAGAACTGTCGATGGACAGTGGTCAGGGCACGATGGGGACAGTCATGTCCGGTCGGTCTGGGATCTCCAGCTGTCGGAAGCCCATGCCAGCGTTTCCGATCAAGGAGATGCAGTCGCAGATCTTGGAGGACGAGGAGAACTTCGGCAGCATCCACCGCACCAACATCTCCGACAGTGGCAGCTACACTGCCGACGGTCAGCAGAAGACGACTCCTGGGAGTCGGCTGCCGTTCCAGCGGCATCCACCATCGCCACCCGTCCGGTTACGAGACAGGTTAGTGCCGGAGCGACTCAGATTTGTTGCACCTTTAATTGAACAGCTCTTCATAGGGCAGAAGAAATATTGCACACAATAGGTACAGGTTACGTAGTAGCACAATAAATCACCTGAATTTGGAGTGAAATGTCACAAGTTCTATGTTTTCTTTTGACTGTGTTTAGTGTCAATTTATTCTCCGATATGGGTGAAATATATTTCACAGCGATGTAAATAAATCAATCAATATTGTAATGAAAAAAATATTTTATTACAAAATTTCAACATGTATTCTCTTGCAGTATCGGTGAACGATTCCTGCTGTGACATACAACAATAATTCAATCTCACTCCAAAATTATTTTTCAGTGAACGTGAAGCAGAACTGTACCAAGCCAGACAGAACAATCTTGCTAGTCAACTACAACAACAACAACAACAACAACAACAACAACAACAACAAAAACAACAACAAAATCATCATCATCATCATCATCGAGTTCTCGGTCACACCCCGCACAGTCGTACCCGCACTCATATCAACACCCCGCCCCACCCGGACAAACCGCTCCTCCGGAAGTTCCACTCGCAGGACAACATCCTGGAAGTTTCCGGCCGACACCCGGAAAGTGGTCCCGGCCCAGGTCCCAAGACCCCGGTCTCCCACGCGTTCGACCCCGCCCGCTACCAGGAGTCTCAGACGAACAGTTCCTCTACCTGGTCGTGCGCGTCTTTCAACAGCAGCAGCACCGGGAAGTTCCAGACGGGATCCGGCGGAGTACGCGTGCTGACCGACACCTGCAGCAGTACGGACATCGTCCAGTCGGTCAACGCGTATCTCAGCACCGGTTCCGACACCTCGTCGCAAGACGGTGACTTCAGCCTGCAGAACACGAAGCGCGTGTTGTCGTTTGACTCGAAACCTGGAAGTTTCCACGACGCGGAAACTACGCTTTCCGGGCACGACTCCAGGGGTTTGTGTTCGGCGCGGAACGTCCCAGGGAGTTTCGCGAGGTCGTCGTCCGTGGAGGAGAAACTGTGTCAGGTGCAGGGTGTTCACGGACCTGTGGAGTTTTCGTCGCCGTACTCGGCCAAGGTGAGGCTGTCCGAGAAGGAGGTGAACGCGTGTGTCAAAGCAAAGTCGATGCAGAATCTGGCGAGCTTGAGAGACGCTCAGCGGGAAGAGAAGAGTGCGAGGAAAGAGAAGTCTAGTCAGGAGATGCTGTCTAAGTTGTGCGCCCGGAGGCTACGACCGATACGACAGAAGACGAAGAACGCAATTGTGAGTTGAACTTTGAAAGCTTTTCCAAAGGATGGACATTTTCTGTTAAACTTACAAATCACAAATCTAGCCCTTAGGATACCTTTAGCATTGGGAGAAATGGCCTGGCCCCGAGATTTCATACTCAACCCTGTGTTCATAAAACGTCATGTGACGTCATAGTCTGAGTACGTTTTTGTGCTCAGAAAGTTTCGTAATCTCGAAGCCTGGGCTACTGGTCTAGTGTTAATTTATATCACTGCTTTTCATTATCTTAAGTTCTGTTCAGTTATTTATATGTTTTGACCTGTTTGATGATGCTCCACGTATTCCACCATAATCTCATACATGTCATGTTTGTTTTCAGACTACGATTATCGACACAGTTAATTAGAAGTTGTCACGTTTGAGTGAAATATTCGTACTGAGACGTAAAACGATAAATCACTCACTAGACTAGAAGCACTATTATATGTGACATGGATTGTCGAGCATATTTGATGATATATTTTTCATTTTGTTAATAAATAAATTAATATGAAGTTTGCATCTAGTTCCCCAATCCTGTGAGCATTGGATGGTATTTTGACGATCGCGTCGTATTGTCGTTTCAGGTGAACATTTTGGACTCGGGGGAGGTGTGTCTGGAGTTCCTCAAACACAAGAACAAAGTGGAGAAGGTGGTCGAAGTCTTCTCCATCTCCGCCGACGGCGACCAGGTAAATATCCGCACACATCACGAATTAAATAAATTACCGTAAATTTATCAAATAAATAAATAAATAGTACATTTATGAAGGGTGCGATTCCATCCTAATGCATGCTCAAAGCACTATTATCCTGGTCAAATGTTCACTCATTTCACCTTCTCAACTCCCTGGGGAGTATACACAACACATTTGAGCCATTCGAAGGTAAACATTCAGAATTTCATCTATTCCTACCGGGTACCCATTTTACAGCTGGTTGGGCTGGAGCAGTGTGGATCGAAGCACTTGACTCAAGAGTACTACAAAATGGCATGAGTTAGGCTCAAACTTAGGCCCTCCGGGTTTAAAGGCGGAATCGATTCCATCTAGTCATACTTGAAATATATTTTTTTGAATGTTATATCAACTTTTCATTTCAAACATTCTTATTAGTTTCTGACCTATTCTGACCTGATTCCTTGATGCCTGTCACCTGTCAACGTGTCATTAATGTTTATTTCAGATCAGCGTGTTCCAGCCAAATGAAGGTCACGGTGTTCTCGTCGCCGACCGACCTCCGTCGCCCGATGACGACATGCTGAAAACACTGGAGTACCTCTCCATGCCAGAGAAATACTTCAAGAAATATCAATATGCGTCACGGTAATAATACTAATATAATAAAAATAATAATAATAATAATAATAATATCCATGCCAGAGAAATACTTCAAGAAATATCAATATGCGTCACGGTAATAATACTACTACTACGGTACTACTACTAATAATAGTAATATTTCAATCAAAATTTGGTAATAACTGGAGAAAATGAATTATAATGCCTAGCCATGTTTGTAAGTTTTAATATTAATTACGATCGTATTGTTTTCTTCAGGTTTGTGAATCTGGTTCGGTCCAAGACGCCGAAGGTGACCATGTACACTCACAGAACTAAGTGTATGTTGATGGAGAACGCCCCTGATGCAGACTTCGAAGCCGTCTTCTATGATGGTAAGTCAATAATCATAGTAAATTAGTAATATTAATGCTTTATTTGAGACAGATATACATAATTGTATATGGCTGCTTTCTTTTGAACAGTGTGTCCTCGATTTTGAAAATCTTTGCTTTGATCATGAACTCTGTAAATTTGGAAATGAAAGGGTTTGAATGTTGGAAAATGTAAGAGTTTTACAGTATACAAAACATCATGAATACACAGAAAGTAAACAGTAAACAAAATAACTAGATATCTGTCCTGAAATATTTCCATCGTTACGGCCTTCCCTAAATGATCCTGTCTGACCTCCAGGTGCAAAGTTCACGGCTAACAGCAAGGGGATGCGGATCATTGAGAAGAACGGCACGTCTCTGGCGCTGGAATCCCAGGGAATGGAACAACATCTCAGCGCCGACACCAAGGAGCTCCTGGCGTACGTCAGACAGGTGGGCGTCGCCGGTAGTAGTGATGATGATAGTTATGATAATAATGGGGTGGGTGGTACTAGTAGTGCGTCGCCTATGGGTGAGATATTCCCGCCGCGACGTTAAACATTAATTCAATCAAACTAGTAGTGCAGTGGTAGAACATTTTGACTTCAGAGTCAAAGGTCCTGAGTTCTGAGTCAAATGTTCTGAGTTCTAAGTCAAAGGTTCTGAGTTCTGAGTCAAAGGTCCTGAGTTCTGAGTCAAAGGTCCTGAGTCAAAGGTCCTGAGTTCTGAGTCAAAGGTCCTGAGTTCTGAGTCACAGGTCCTGAGTTCTGAGTCAAAGGTCCTGAGTTCCGAGTCAAAGGTCCTGATAGGATGCTTTGTCTGTAGAGTGGCAATGCAGATGTCATCCTCGGTCTGTCAGTACCAGCTGGTGCTTGCAGGTTTACTGCAATATTCAGCACTACGGATGTTGCGGGTTTCCTCCAACCCTAAATTGACCAGTCGTGATGTTAGTGAAAGATTCTAGAAAGCGACTCTAAACCCCAATACAAAAAAGAAATATGTATATAATGATTATGATGATGATGATAGTTGTAATAATGATAATATTAGAAAAATTATGATAATACTACTACTACTACTAATAATAATAACCAGCCGGTGCTTGCAGGTTTACTGCAACATTCAGCGCTACGGATGTTGCAGGTTTCCTCCTGCCCTAAAACTTACAAGTCGTGATATTAGTGAAAGATTCTAGAAAGCGACTTTAAACCCCAATACAAAAAAAACAACAAAAAAACAAAACTAATAACAATAGTTAAGAAATCATTAGTATAATCTGCAATGTATTTCGCTTCAAGACAGCCTCTAACGGTAGTCGTCTCTCCTCGTGTTAACAGTGTCGACAGCAGTGTCTGGAACTGGAATCAGTGATCACCAGCCTACAGAGCTCCGGCACAGACCCGCTGTTTCCCGTCATCGTGGGCCGCAGACCCGCGTCCGCCGGCGCCAGCGACACCAGCAAGTCCAGCGACAACACCGTTGACACCAGGTCCAGCGACGACCGCAATATCGCCGAGTGCTCACGGATCAAGTCCCCACCCATGGTGAGATTTTATTTAGGTTTAACCTTTACGGAGCCCCACATCAGCTGAGGAGGTAGTGGTAGAAATCTGAGACGAAAAGTGCCTAAAGATGTTCTTTTCTAGGAGAGCAATTTAAATTTCTTTTTACACTTGGAACCCTATATTAAAAAAAATCTACTAGCCTTAGTAATGATTCGAATAACAAAAATACTAGTTGAATTTTCACAGTATTTTCACATATATTTTTCTTGTATGGTTTTCTCCTGACATTAATCGATAACTTGCTCTCTATATAATTTCTACTAACCAAGTGTTTTACTATTGATGTAATTTACTCATGTAGGTGTTTAGAAATCGCCGTATTTACTTTTGCCTGTGACTAAAACACGTGCCAATCTGTTTCCAGATGACCTCGTTTGACGGAACCGTTTTGAGCGCGGTGACAGAATCGTCTCACATGACACTGAGCGACAGACTGAACGGCACGCTGACGTCACAGAGGTCAATGGCGACCAGCAGTACATCATCCGGCCCCTCACCCAAGGAGGTAGTTCAGCAGATGTTTGTTCCAAATATTGGCTGGGGTCAAAAGGTCAGTAGGCATATATTATTTTCTTTCGATTAAATATTTTGAGTAAATAAATTGAGAAAAATAATTGATGTTAATTTTGGATATTTTGGGATGGAAATGAACAATAAATACATAGCATCAACATTATGTGCATGCATATTAATAATAATAACAACAATGTGAATCTTTATATTGCACCAAATTCACACTCTGAAGCTTGAGCTACATTATTACCCTGATCAATGGATCATTGTGCTCTCATTTCACCTTCTCAACTCCCTGGGGAGTATATAACCCAAGCTACCAGTTATGGTGCTAGAAGGTTTGCAAGACGACATACGTTAATTACATCATTGACAAATGCGTTTTCTTCTCAGTATTCGAATGGCGAGATTGCGGTCAATTTCAACGACGGCACCCAGTTGACCATGAAGTCGAATGCCACCACTGTGTCATATGTGGACCAACAAGGGAAGAACTACAGGCAAGTTCCTCAAACTTAGCAAAAATTTTAAAATATTATTATTTTTTTAATTACGAAATGTTTCATCAATCATTATTTCAGACATTGCAATTTTCGGCAAATTCTCTGAAATTCACAGATTTTATTTGTCGTAACGCCCGTTTCAAGACAATGTCATAATTAGTTAGGAGCTCTTAACTCGGGTTATCACCTTGTAAAGTGTTTCACAACAACATCAAAAGTCATATCTCTGTTTACATCGCCATCTAACTTGGGAGGTGATAAACTGGGTCATAACTTTATGAGGCCATTGTGAAACGGGGGCCATGGGGGGGAATGTATTTGCCTTCAGGTTACAGCCGTCGGATCCCTGGCCTGCGTTCCACAGATCAATCGTAGCGCTACAAGTAACAAGAGTCGTAACTCCAGGCCCCAAGATTACGAAACTTTTCTGACTTCATACTAAACTCAGAATTTTGTTCATAAAACATCACAACCCTATTCACACAGCATACTCAGGCTATGACGTCACATGACGTTTTATGAAAAATATTCTGAGTTGAGTATGAAATCGTACTCAGA
>JAVCKZ010101933.1:0-10897 GCA_034780755.1 Lepetodrilus elevatus
TGCTACACATTGCACACTATTTGTTTTTTCTCATCTCCTCCGTATATTGTAAACAAAAATCAAAAACATCATTATCCGTTTACAGTTTCCCGGAAAGTGCGCCCAAACTAAAATTTCTCGGAACGAGATTCCACGTTACTTTGACTTCCTATTTAAAGAAATATTCAACATATAAATACAACTTTACACATGATTTCACTAACCTTAGCATAATCTTCTATAATTTGGTAAAAAATCAAATTAAATATCCCACTGGTCCAATTGGACTCACAATCCAGCAACTCGGGTTCGAATCCCAGGGTGATTGGCATGATCCTCTGGTTTTACATTCATAGGTTAAAACATACAAATATCCTTGTTCTTGCTGTGCCATTGACCTTGCAATGCGCATAACGGTATTAGACTTATTGAATTACACCACTTGTGTTTTTCTACAGTTCCATCAGATGAAATAAATTCATTTCCTTTTGTGGTTGTAAGAAAATGATCATGGGCTTTCGTAGTATTTAAATTGCGTACATTTAAAAAAAAATATATACACTTTGGGATTTTAAAATGAGAAGACTTTGGGAGATGATCCTATATGTGTTTGTCACATGACATAAGACACGATCTGAAGAGACATCAAAGTTCTTCTCTAATGTATAGTAAAGTATATATGGTATTTGCAATAGTGTACATAAGTCCTGAGTGTCAAGGGTCAGGCAGCACAACATCCCCGGTGTACCTAACAAGCTTCATCGCTCCCCAGTGCTACTTAATTCCATTCAGGACTCACTTCTTGTGGTACCCCTGGCACACATCTAGAGGGAAATTTGCACAGCCAACCAATGAAATAATTTTCCCCAATGAATTTCCTGTAAAATTCTATCCAATGAAATAGATTTTATCATTGTTCTATTTCTAACTCCTAAACTGTGTGCACAAGTTTCTCTGTAGATGCGTGCCAGGGGTACCACAAGAAGTGCGTCCTGAATGGAATTAAGTACGGCTGAGGAGAGAGTATGCCTGACTGGGTCACCCACTCATTGTATTTATTCTAGGAAGCCTTCAAGTTACTGACATCCTACGAGCTGTTGATAGAGGATGACAATACAGATGGTTATTTTTATTGTAGAATTATTTTTTTACCTTCACATACATCATGTGGTTTACAAGAAATAATTTTTCTTTCCAATTATTTTCTGTATTGTCATCTAACATAGTCCAAAGAAAACCATTGATGAACATAATGAAAGGATGTTGGAATTTAATGGAACATGTTCTCGTATGATGCAGAACTCGCATGCTTGCCTACCAGGTATCGGGAGTATCCTCTCTACTTTACCTTGGTGTCAGAATTGTCCAATGAGAATCAGGACTTATACACGGTTGCTATGACAATGAGTCTAGTTCTGGCAGCTATAGAATGCCATTTTGAAATGATCAATTTGAGAAGTAAACATTTTTTTTTTTTTAAATATGTTCATCGTACTATACTCAATATATTATGTACAATAGTAAACACTAATCTACACATTTGTTAATTTTCAAGAAAAAACAACAATTATTTTTAACTTACTGTATATAATTTAAATTAACAAGGTATTCACTATGGTAAACACTACAATCTGAGTCTGGCGATGCTATCTTTCATTGATATGTTTTACATTATAATAGGAATAATTACGACGTAAATCCATCTGTATACAATGCGAGCTCACAAACCATTGATTTTCTTGTAACATCTGTGACATCAGTAATTTCCCCGACAGGTAAACTGCCCGTCTAACCTGCATTGTAAATGTTTGTATTGGTCATCCTTGCTTGACATTGATCAGAGCCCTCTGGGTGGATGGATTATCAAATATTCATATTGTGTGGCGTACACATTTATGTATTTGCTCAATATTGTTCGTGTAGTGATTTGCTGTGTGATGTGTCACTAGGAAGGACGTGAATCAATGTTGGAGAGTTCAGCTGATGACGATGGCATCAGGACTGTGATTATCAGGAGGTAGAGAAACTAGCTGGCACGTTTGTAATAATAGATGAGGTGTTTGGTTTTAGCAGGAACAACCTGATCATACTCGTTGATGGTAGACATAAACGGTAGTAAAGTGTTTGGTTTTAAAATCACGATCTTAAAAATAGGCGACTCAACTGATTTAAAAAAAAAAAATTTGTTGTTGTTGTTTTGTATTTTTAATTGGGGTTTAGAGTCACTTCCTAGATTCTTTCACTAATATCACAACTTGTTAGATTAAGGCAATAAGGAAACCCACGACATCTGTAGCGCTGAGTGTTGTAGTAAACCTGTGAGCTATGCTCAGACTTAAACAGTAGTAAGGTATTTGGTTTTGAAAGCACCATCTCAATCATACTCAATTGATGGCACAAACGGAATTAGAACACCACAGTGGGAAATGATGCACTACACTACACTACACTACACTACATCATTCCAACAATCAGGCTCAGTGATCGATGTCAATGATGCTCAACTCTGATGCCAGGGGGCTGCTCCTTTCTAGCTGTTCTGTCTGTACTTTCTGTCTGATGCATGCGCAGTTACACTGTGCGGTGTTGATCCTTGGTAGCTGCGCATGCGTCGGACAGAAAGTACATACAGAACAGCTAGAAAGGAGCAGACCCAATATCTATTTACCACCATCATCTTTCATGTCGTTCCAGGTTGGGTCAGGGGTCCAAGAGCTGCATCTTTCACTATTGCCATCTGAACTCCCTGGAGGGTATGTACATCAGCCCTGTGCGCCCCGACGTCGACTCGCCCGTACATGACGACCTTCTCCAGACCTTCTACAAGTGCTGCGCTCAAATCCACGACATTTTCAACCTTGGGTCAAACCACAAGGTGCGTACTTAGTCTCCTCGAGGTGCAATGCCTCGATAGAGTAAATTGATAATTTTCTTGTGTCAATAAACCCTGTATTCGAGACGGATTGTAATGGTACATGCACACATATTAGCTGGTTCTGTTATGAGAAGGATTCTCAAGGTCCTTGCACACTGGAGGCGAATTTCGCGGCGACAAAACCGGCGATATACGTTCTGAGATAGAACCTTATCATTTATCTATATGCTTGCACACCGAAAGCGGAATTCGCAACAACAAATTTTGATAGAATCGTTTGATGTTGCCGCTGATTGGCGAAGCAATATTTCGCTCGCCTCCGGTGTGAGGACCTTAAGAGTGCACACATTGCTACAAGTATTTGAGATTATCATGTCGTTGTTTCCGCAGGCGTTGGTGGAGCAGCAGGAGGAACCAGTGTTTTACCCAGACGGCAATTTGCTGAGTGTCCGCGAGCACGGCGTGCTCTTCCACTGCCCCCCGGTGGTCGACGCCCGCAGACAGAAGAGAGGACTGTCTCGTGACTACTGGGTTGTCGGGTCAGTAGCCACATGTTATCCTTAATCATGCAGAAATTCCAGTTTTCCAGTTGTTGTTGCAAGTTTTCTTCAATGATTCCTCGAACACCCACAGCAAAATACAAAGTTAGGTGTCCTGTGAATGCTGAAAAATAAAGCAGGAGACCTGAGGTAAAGGTGAAAGTGTCTTGCTAGGATCCTGTCTGATTCTGTTAGAATCCTGTCTGATTCTGTTAGGATCCTGGAACAGGACACCCAATTCATGTTGCTGTGGTACCATCTTGTATTCTTCATCATTTTAGGGGACTAGTTTTCTGTTATTCCAGTCAAGAAATACTTCAACTCAGGAAATTGGGAGATGTTCCAGCTCAGATTCTCAATAGAATTCTAGATTCTTCGTGTGCTGCAACGTTATTTTTTTTGACACTGTGCTTCTTTCTTTGCAGTCGGAAATATGTCCGTCCAGTCAAACAAGAGATGTACGTGTGTTTTCATGAAGCGACGCCACAGAACGTTGTGGAGATGGCCTTCAGACTGGCCTTTGGAATGTTATCTCCAGGATGACCTTGACACATGACCTTGTCATTGAAGTCCATCCTGCCCCGGATGATGCCGTAAATCTCCAGGATGCAGCACGTGCTGATCGTGTTGATCATCGTGAAGTCTCAAAGTTTATTGCTTTGAAGTTCTGAAGGGTCGTACCAAAATGTGAAGCAAAAAGCTTTGTGTATTCTGGTAATGCCCAGGATTGGATCCTAAATCTGGGACAACCATTTGACAAAAGCATTGGACCTGGAATAGGACCTAGCACTTGGACCCAGCAGTTGGACCCAGAACTTAGACCCGGAATTGGATCCAAACACTGGACCCAGAAATGGATCCAAACACTGGACCTGGAATTGGATCCATACATTGAATTGAACGTTGAATTGACACTTCCAGATGTCACAGACTTAATAGATCAAAGACTAATCTCGGAGTGAATTCAATAAGTCGTGTTCAGGAATTTCTCCTAATGTACAAGTGAAACAGATTACAAAACTATAATGAACTATGCACACAAAACAAACATGACTGAATACACCGTTAAGCATAGATGAGATATCTTTGAAACGTGTCAATGGCAGTTGTTGCTAAAGCTAGTCCTCAGTCGTCGACGTCTCAGGGCCGTCCTAGTGCTACAGATTGTGTGTATGTTTATTGTGTGTGTTTATTATGTGTATGTTTATTGTGTGTATGTTTATCATGTTGAGTGTGGCTGTACTCTAATGTTGATCAAGACTTGACGAGATGCTAGCCAGTCAAACTAACCTTTGCAATAATTGAGAATTTTCAAGGATTCCGAATATTTTGAAAGTTGAATTGAGAGAGAGTCTTCCCATCATATTTGTTAATAATCTGTGTTTCATTTGGCATCTCTGGTTGCCGGCAGTGGCAAGAAGGTTGTGTGTCCTGTTGAGATGCCGTAGTATTATGCAATAATGAACCAGGATTGGAGCCAGTAATAATGACAACAGTATATCCATTATGACCAGTACCTACCTCGTCTCCATGACATGACATGACATGTCGTCACACCAAAGAGCTGATATATATATGAAATGAAATCTTTTCAGATCTAGTTTATGCAATATTGGATGAATTTATGGTATTTGCAATAAGTTTATTGATTGTTTTTCTCCATTTCTGGCATTGTAGATCATCTACCTTCCATTTATTTGTCTTGGCCATGTTATTCGCAATATTTGTTATTCAGAGCATCTGCAATTACTGCTAGTAGTAAGAGGGTTAAAGATCATAGTTCATCTTTGTATTATTTCATCATTTACTATAAGTTGTTACAAACGGGGATTTTCATCTTGTATTGGTGTTTCATTTGCAGGTTAAATGCTGAATTTTTATTTTCAAGAAATATGATGGATTTGCTTGGGGCAGAAGTTTAGCAATCGTTTAATGGGGGATGGGGAAATACTCTGAACTGTTTCATGTGGGTTTCTGAGAAGAAATGGTGTCCATTAGGTTTCGCTTTCATGATACAAGTTTTCAAATGGATATTTTATTTACAAGGTTATTCTTGGTATGTATTCACAAGTATTGGTATATTTTAGAGTTGTTGGGTCAGTTTGTATGAATCTGGAAAGTGTTAGTTTTACCTTTGTTTGTTTTATCTGTGGGACAACTGTTGGGATGTTCTAAATTTGAGCTTATATATGGTACAACTGATCATCTGATATAAGTGTTATCAGTAATAACAGGAGAAACAGTGATGCATGTTACATGTATATTGCATTGTCTGGCTGTTTGTGGGAATGTTTTTAATCGTAAAAGTTTGAATGATTACCATAGTTAACATTTTCCTTTACCAGTTTAACATGTACATTTGCATGTCAAACCCTTGTGAGTTTTCCTAAAATACCAGACATTAGTAAATCGTTTCCAGATCTATGATTGCTAATATGTGCCTTGATGTGTAATTTTGAAATATTCACTTGCATTATTGACAAATTGAACTTTTTCTCAGGAGAATATATATTAAACACTGTTAGAATTTACTAAAAGATAGTTTCTATTTATTTCAATGGCAGCAGTATCGTTGAACCATTAGAATTGGTCCCGATATTGCAGAGCTTTGCATAATGAACAGATGTATGTGTTATCATCGTGCTACCTTTAAAATGTGTTTACTATATATTTACTGTTTACAATTGTATTTAATTTTAAATGGGAAAAAGCATTGTAGGTTTTCTGTACAATAGCTAAAATAAATGCCAGACAAGTAAAAGTGGCAGTTCCTACAGTATTTTGTATATTTTCAGGAAAAAGATAAGAAGTCATGTTATAATATAGGCAATCTATCTTAGAATTGAAAAAAATGCAATTTAATATATTATAGTACTTAATGCAATGTGATACATGATGTCAAATTATTATTTGTTAATTGTTCCAAATAAAAATAAATGATTTATGCATACTTGTGTTTTTGTTGTTACATTCTTGCAAGTACTGGTAGTGTGGGTCTTTTATTGTTCAGTAGTAGGAGAAGAACCTACAATAACCATGTCATTCAAATCTACAAGCGACATCTGCAAATATGCATTTAAGATTCCAACTACATGTCTGTGCAACAATGAATATGTTCTAAGGCAGATAACTACAGTAAGTATACATATATCACCTTGTGTGAACATGAATCTTTGTGTCGAAAAGAAATGTTAAATAATAGCAGATACAAGAGCAACAAAATGCATTTATTCACACATACCGGTGTACAAAATATACATTTTAACATTTGTAAGACAAATATTACTAAACTTTTCAGTATGAAAATGACAATGGATTTTAGTATAAAACAACAAACTTTCTTATCTAAATGTTACTAAAATTGCATAGGATTATCACAGTTCAGTAGTTGGAATGTGGAGAAAGGGGAAAATATTAACATTTTAAAATAGCACTTTGGGCATGAGGATAAATTGACAAAAATACTAGTACCCGGCATAACATCTTTTTAAGGATTTGTATTTACCCAACATAATTCAATTGAATCTATTTATATATTATTTGATTGATCATTAATAAAACATTAGAACAGTATCACAGAATATGGATGATACATATGTGACTAGATTAACTGCCTGAAGATATCAACGTACTATAGTTTATATAGATAGACATTCTTTTTGATGAATAGCAATGTATATTTCAGTTTGGTATTCCAAACAGATAATAATGCACAGCAACAAAGAACGAAAAGTTGTATGTTAAACTAGGTCGTCTCTTTAATAATCGTCAGCTTAACCCTCTCCCTGCTGGATTAGGCAAAAGCACATTAGGGCATGAACGGTTGCCTTTAGCAGGGAGAGGGTTAAACTGATGATAGAAATATGAACAGTATACCCAAAATTAGGTACATTGTATGTATATTTATAAGAACTTCAATATCAATGGTACACACAATGGAGGGTTTGCTATTGATGTCATCAGTTCATTTGAGCTAAGAAATATAAATTACAAGATAATATCAATATTGATTCATTTGAACAATTAACAGTGAGGATAACAAATATCCTTACTACTGCTTCAATGTTTTTGGGTATCGTTTCTCAAAGTTCTCATAATAGCTACTACTAGACAATAGGGTAGGTAAGTGTTGGGTACAACGACAAAACTAGCACAAAAATGTGTTGCTCTGCCACACTAGCCATGACCAAATATGGGAACAATTTAGCTCGATGCTCTTGTAGCGCTACAATAGTTGTAACTGGGCTCCCGCCACAATAGAAAGTGTTGACGTTACAATAGTTGTAGCCTACACGAGCGTCGAGCAACAGGCCCCTGGTTGTTAATGAATGCGCAGTCGGATGGCAAAGGGAGGTAATTTTATTAACTACCCGGAAGTCAGTTTCACAATGAGGCTCCCGCCATTACTTTCCAGCCCTATAGGCACTCTAGATCATGATGTATACTGTCTACATGGCGATTGGGAATTTATGACGGCGCTATGGTCTCGTAGTGGACATGATGAGAGCTACATCCACGCTCACAAAACTAACACTGCTCGTACTGGCAATATGTGTGGATTTCTTATGTTTAGATTTCTTTGTTACCCGGTATGTTATTTTCATTTTATGTAAAAAAAAAAATATCAATATATCCACTTTGTACGGATTATTGTACAAAATAACATTCAATCTTCAACAACGGCACAGGAAACATTAACTATACTTTAAGAAAAACTTGATGAGATCAAAACTATGGTTGTAAAGACAAAGTACAGCCAGGGGAATATGTTAAAATAAAAACATTACAGTAATATGACTTGAATTTCAAAGATGCATTTGTTATTGTACATCATTTATACTACTAGTAGTCCCATTAGGAATGTTAATCTAAAAGTTGATTGCATTGTATGTGTATTAAAAAGCAACTATTAAAAAATAGCATTGATCCACTATTCATATTCTTGGTCATTTACACTTTTAAATACTCACATCGAGCCATAACAAATTATCTTTATACTATAAAAGTAACAACGTAAATGTCTGAAAAGGCATAATATCACAGATAGACCTGTATAATGAGACTAATTACGCCTGATTTATCCACCCAAAAGTTGTTATTTACTGATGTCCCCAGTACTCAATAGTTATCAAAATATTAATGTTTTATATGAATATAGGGAACGTTCCGCTATTTGTCTTGTCTTTGATGTATCAACTCATCTATGAAGGAATCTGCGAGCGAACATTAGAGTTATCTCCCTTGCATGACATATAATGAAGCAAACCCTGCAAACACATGCGGACCATATTCAAGTTGTCTATCTTTAGGTTGCAGTGGGGATTTTACAACCACAGAGTGGTGTAAAGATGTTTAGAAGTACAAACATGATTTTATGTATATCAAGTGAATGTACTTTGCAGATATAGCTACGAACTAGTCCAAAACAACCATAAACATCTGTGATATTATGCCTTTAAATTAAATGTTCAAAGCGACATTCCTATTGTAGTCAGCACTGTCTCCACGCTGACCACCTTGTCATTGATTGCAAATATATACAGACAAGAGACGGAACATCGAAGTTGATTTCAACAGTTAAATGCTGCAAGTTTGACACACCATTTCTGGCATACTTTGTTCTGATTGATGCGATTGGCACAATATGCTCGTATCATGAATAAAATGTCAGAAATTTCCCCGTGAGAAATTTCTCTCTGACATCACCACGGCCATCTATAATCATAATGTATATCTTGACTTTTGCTACAACCACAGCACATCCATCCAGATTTCTCTGACTTGGCTCCAAAAATCAGCACTGCACAATACACATCTGAGTTCTTACATCAGCACATCCATCTGCATATTATCCATATATCTCTGATTTTGGTCAAAATCAGCATCACCAACTTGGCCGCGCAACATCAGCATTACCATCCACATATCTCTGACATTGTCTCCTACACCATCCACATATCTCCCACATCAATCGCATCATCCACACATCTCTGACATGTTTCTAACATTAGAACATTTATCTTTGACTTGGTTCTGCTCAAAGTACTTCCTAGTAAGAGAATAGTGGTGACGCCACTCCATCATTCCAGTTACAAGCGGTTGGTTGAAAACTTGTTGGTTGGCAACTGGTTGAGCACGCCAACCAACCGTGATGAATGAAATGTCGGCAACACATTAAGATTGTTCGGACTTCTCAGCTGGTTCCGAACCGCTGCGTTTTCCTCGAACGTTTCGGGGTTAATGTTCGGAGCCACATAGGGCTTATTTTCAAACTTGTCTTGAGCTAATTTCTTGAGCCGGTGCAGTTCAAACACCCCAAGTTCTGCAGAAAACTTATAGAATCTGCTGCCTTTGTTTTGTAATAACACGTGTGGGGAATCCACCTCTTGTATCCTTCCTTCGCTGAGCACCTGCAGACGAACAACATATTATTATTATTATTATTATTATTATTATTATTATAAGCAGGGATAACATGTGAGAATGCAAGCGTTAATATCCATAATGCACGGACAACGTGATGTTGTGTAATTGTTCTGAATGCAAACATTACTACAGTGCTCCCTCGATATAACGCTGAAGTTGGGGTTCATGACATGCCACCCATGTTATAATACCTGCGTTATATCAACGAATATAATTGGAGAAAAACAAGAAAAAAATATGATTATTATTATATTTTTTTAAATGGAGTCCATACCACATTGGACCCCACTAACGTTGTATCCGAATCTGCGGTGCATCAAAGGACGTTATATCGAGGGAGCACTGTATTCACACAACATGCAGTCTGCTGTTTTGGTGTTCAAGTGATATCTAGCGTTTCCAACATGAACATGCCTTTCAGGATATTAGAGATGGCATAGTACTACTCACCATGACTCTATCTGTATCTATGATGGTGTCAGGAAGGTGTGCTATATGTATCAATGTACAGTGTTCAAACTTAGTCCTCAGGAGCCTCTGTATAATGGTATTGCACCTGGAAACAGAAGAAAAGAACATATACTAATACTGTAAAATTATTTTATTTCGCAGCTCGCAGTTTTCACGATTTTGGAAAATTTAAGAAAAAAAAGCATATTCACGTTTTTTTTAATTCACGTTTTCCAAGTATGTCAAAATATTAAAAAAATTGTGGTCATTTAACGGCTTCACCAAACTCGGATCCTACTCACAGGCTAATCTGTTAAAAATCACTGATAGCCACTAATTTAATCACTGGAGACAATGTTACCAATTTATAAATTGGTAATATTGTCTCCAGTGATTAAATTAGTGGCTATCAGAAGAACAAAACGGAAGTCTTATTCATGTGTTTCTTAAGTTCACGATCAAACACAGATCGTGAATTTCGTGAAAAATACAGACACGCGAATGATACCCGTTTTACAGTACATAATTTCCTATTAAACTAGTAGTGGGTCACGGGTACTGGCTAAAACGGCGACATGCCAAAACGGCGAATGGCTAAAACGGCGAAAATTGGATGAAACGGCGAATT
>JAVCKZ010101966.1:0-10896 GCA_034780755.1 Lepetodrilus elevatus
TCAGACGGCATTCATAGCAACCGTCAATATTATTCCTGTCACCGGAAATGACCCTGACGAGACTTACACTCCCTATTTGCTTTACATTTATTTGCATCATTACAGGTTATTCGCGTGTAAACTTTCCAGCATAGGCTCCGTCCTTACCGGGTGGTGGCGGTATGTGACGCACAACTTCGCCAATTGCTTTTCGAACTGCAATATATTATTAACATATAATTAATACATAATAGGACATTTATATATTTGTAAAAGCAAATACAATTGTATACATAGATCTAGAAACTACGTATTTGATTATCTTTGATATCTCCTGGTACGTGTATTATTATTTATTAATTGTATCTACTCGGTGAGAATAATACTTACTATGTTCAGGTACACTTTGCTTGCCACCTGCGTACGGAACTAATGGGGTGTGTTTTTTCTGTCCTAATGATAAGAATATACAAAGGTAAACACTTGAGGCAGGTAGAATCTAAACTGACGCTCAGATAGTTTGGCTCTGTTGGGCAAAATAATGTCAAAATACTAAAGGAGCGAAACGCGATTTGATATTAAAGGCATAATATCACAGTTGGTAGGCCTGTATAATCGGACAAACGAATTTCGATCTAAGACTAATAATTACGCTTGATTGATCCACCCAAAAGTTGTTATTTACTGATGTACATATCCCCCAGCACTCGATAGTTATAAAACAAATCATATTTTTATATTAAATAGGGGAACGTACCGCTATTTATCTTGTCTTTGATGTATCACTGTTCTAAGCAGGGATACGACCCAACATTAGAGTTATGTCCCCTTGCATCATTTATTAAGTTGTATTTGCTGTATTTGATTTAAAGATTTGTCAAACACACAGTGGTGAAAAGCTTTTTGGAAGTACAAACATGATGTTATGTATGTCAAGTGAATGTACTTTGCAGTTATAGCTAAGAAATAACCATAAATATCTGCGTTGTATAACTAAAATTTTAAAATACTTAAATTTCTACAGAAAGATGAAAACGTAATGTTCAGGGAGCCTAATGACCAATCAGGTTGCTGGATTCGTTATAGATTTACTGAATTATGGCATGCATAAAGCACACACGATAGAAAAATAAAATTACAGTTTTTAAAAAAATACAAAATTGGCAAATACTATCCTAAATTAAAATATATCACCAATAAAACAAATGGCTGCAGTATACGATATCTCAGAAGGGCTCGTAATCAGAACATTAACTAGGCATGTTGACTGGTCGTGCGGTTATATTATAAATAGATGACACCTCATATACTAGTAGTTGCTTTAATCATTTGAATATACTAATACCCAAGTATACCTATGCATGTAGTCTATATAAACATATATATTTAGTATCTTTCTTAGTACGCTAAAATTGATGAATGAATTAATGAATTCGACAGAGCTAATTTATAATAATAGTGAAGATCCTGCTACCCGACTTTGAATAGCTATAGTGTTTTCACTATAACATATGTAAAACAATGGGCAGAAATATTAAATACCATGTATGCCATACTATGTTCTTACCTTTTCCAATGCCAAACATGTTGAGAATTCGTTGTGGGGAATACCCAAGTCACTGACGCTACCGTTATATGCATTCAGTTGAATGAATGGTACAAAGAATAGATCTTTAGTTTTATACCCACTTTATTTCTATTTATAGGTTATATTAGTACACCTAATAAGGAATACGCAGTACAACGCGTTAGAACCTGCATTAATATGTAAGGGTTATAACGGTATAATCCGGGTGTCGAGGGATTTCTTCATTGACTTGGACCTATACCTGGAAATCGTGACGGGAAATTATTTACTTGGACTTTATCGGCTCGAAACTTATATCCAATGAAAATTATTTAAGTTATCCTGGACGTTCATGTTCAACCAGGAAGAATTATGACATATTCATTCACAGTTGTGTGAGAGTAACACCCTACAACTAGTGTATTAAAATCATGTACAGGCTAATATAATGTTTAACGAATTTGCTCGTCATTGGTTGAATTAGTCGAAACGAATTTTACGGTTGGCTTAAATATCCCAGTCTGTTTTCGATATTAAGTGAATAAATACATAGTAAGGATTCATATTGAAAGCCTACTTACCTTCATAGTGTCCATGCTATAGACATACATACACTGACATAGTGATGAATGTGTATTCCAAATTGTCATATGTCCTACGGTGTTTTTTATCCGAGGAAATCGTATCCTTCCTAAAGGGTGTGTGTGTGTGTGTGTGTGTGTGTGTGTGTGTGTGTGCGTGTGTGTTAGATGCGTGCGTGCGTGCGTGTGTGTGTGTGTGTGTGTGTGTGTGTGTGTGTGTGTGTGTATTTTGATTCAATATACATGTAATACAAATGAGGTTTGAGTCTTGTAATATAAAACTGTGTCACTATTGATATGTAAAATGGTGGAAGTATAACTAGGAGGAGGTTGAATTACACGGAATAAAGTATTGTAGACAATTGAATCAACTGGATGTTTTATACATGTATATTGCAATTGATATTGGGATAGAATAGAATATTTGAAGAGCGTTCATCCTGACTCATTATCATCCCCATCCTGTGTTTCAGATGTGAGATTCGGTCCGGCCCGGAATACCTACTCCGGAAGTACATCTTCAACGGGACAACGTTCGAAGCTCATCAGTTTTACTACAAAGATCCGGACTGCAGCGAGGCCAAGTATGCAATAGTCGCGAGTGGTCGATACGTCATACTTCGGCAGTCCTCGCTGGTGCCGGGAGGCTCCGAAGCACGCTTCCAGATGACGTCAGCCCACGTGATACCATACGATGACAGCATTGCCAAAGACCTTCAGAGACAATTCGACGGATCTTGTAAAATTCTTGGAAACGTGCATCTTCAAACTTTCAAACCACAAGTTTTTATTAGACTTTCCGTCGATGACGGCGAGGAATTCGGAGACGGATTTATCGGAAACGATGACGACGAAGAACTAACGGAACAAGACATTGACTGTTCACACATGTTGAACTTCTCCTTGTCGGAGTTACAGTTAATGCGGGTGGAGGTCAGGAAACACAAGCATTCTCATTTACATAGCATACACAGGAACACGTTTGATCAGAAGTCACACGAGACCTCGCAGAACCACACGAGAACGTCACGAGAACTTCTGCTCGGCAATATTCACACTGATCGAAGATCACGTCAAAGGCATCGGCCGTCGAGTTTCCAGATATCTCTGAAAAGTGCACAGGTTGGTTGACCGCAGTTTGTAGGCTAAATACTTGTGTACATAATTACCAGGGAGTTGAGAATGTGTTGCGTATCCGCATATAAAGAACAGTGTATGGAGCATGTGTATAATCATTTTCATCGTAACTTATTATATATATAGGTGGATACCGATATGTAAAACTAAACAAAACTATGTATTAGAAGCATAGTATGCGCGTGCGCGTGCGTGTGTGTATTATGATTGATGATTATGTAATTGAGGACCGTACCGATCCTGGGGTTCGAACCCGAGTTGCTCGATTGTGAATCCACCGCTCTACCTACTTAGCCAAAGGAATAACAACTGGCCAAGACCAGTAGGAGCATCTTATAGCACATGGCTATAGTGTAGCAATAACGCTAGTGGGGTTGCACTGTACGATACCCGTCAGTGGTGATACATCTCCCCTAGAGAAGGGTACAATTCCGATCTTTGATTACTACATACATAGGAATCGGAGTTAGGTCACGTGGGCTAGGCAAGATGGTGGTCGTAGTACTGAACTCTCTTTGAAGATAATTAGTAAATTGTCAGTGAGTTACCGTGGAGAGTTGTATTAAGACCAAGTACATCCATGGCAACTGGTTGGAACCGATAGTTGCAGAGAGTGATGAGCAGCAATGTCTGTGCACTCCTTGGTTCATCAGTATCTGCCGTGGCTTGGTGGGACGAACCGTAACTGTTGCTGCAGGTTCTCACCCCATGTATTCACGAGATCTGCGAGTTACCGTGGAGAGCTGTATTGAGGCCACATACATCCATGCTATCTGTTGAGAACTGATAGTTGTAAGAGTCCCACATTCTTAATTTTAAGTTGAAAGCACATCCACACTAGCGCAGCTTGGCAGTATCCAACTGCTCATACACGACACGCCTAGATATCAGAGCTACCTCATACAGTGTCAGCAAATATAATCTGAGAACGTCTTCAGATGATTTCTTAGAACTCCAATTTGTTATAATTTAGATACTTTAACGCATGTAGATCCCGAATCCCGAATCATGTATAGGTGTGGTCGACCCTTGTTGGTTTTACCGGATATATTTATGATTTGCAACACTAACAGAATACTTTATGTTGAGTTATGTCTACTGACACGAGCAAGTCAACAGAAATACGTAACTTGTGAACAAATGAACTATCGCGAATTGAAATCAGATCAAATTAACGAAAATGCCAGATTTAGCTCGCACAAGGCGATATTCGCTGTAAGAAACACTGACAATAACACGATTTAATGAAATTGATCAAACAACGTATAAATCTCTCATTACTTGCTGGTGGACCGGTTCTTAATGGTGAAGTAATTATACGCAACACGTAATTACATTAACAGCTAAGTACTCTGTCTAGAACTATTCCATTGAAGAGTCACTTCTTAATGACAGTGAAATCCTATACCTGCATTAACCGACGTCCTCTGAACTGACATTTCACCTCACCGCTTTGCCCACTGTCACGACAAGGGTGAAATAGATCCGAAAATAACAACCCCTACCCCCCGGGGGTCCGTAGACTCCACTGACGTCGAGAAACCTTAAACAAGCTCAGTACAATAGGGTTGATTTGGGGGGAAAATATAATGATACGACTTCATCTCAACGACGTGACTTGTCGAGTCAGTTGTCACACTTTCTGTACTTTGAAAGTGTATCGAATGTCCATAAAAAAAGCCAATATGAAATTTACTGAGAGTGATTTCCTTGTCGTATCATTAAACAGCCGAGACGTGCACGTGTATACGCACAGACACGCGCGAGCGTACCCAACCACCCACCCACCCACTTAACCATCCAATCACCCAATCACCCACCACTAAAACATTGCAGGTGGAAGACCCTTCTAGATAAGACAGAAAATCTACCATAAATTATCCTTTCAAAGTGGCTCAATATCTTCTTATTTCAATGCTTGCATGTGTATATTTGATAGTTCTCTTATCACCAGAGCACAGTGTTGACTGATACATCTGTAGAATTATTATTATTTTTTGCCAAAGACATCAGAGACATTCCTATTTATGAGGATTCCTCAGGATCTGCTAGCAACATCAGAGCTCACGCTCACCTGCTATCTGATATGAGCAGGTATTGTGCTCTATTCACAGACGTGTTTACAAAGTAAATCAGTTCGTTGTAACATTTAATATTATTTTGTCAGGAAACTCTCGTCAGCATGGCGGCAGTTAATACTTTCTTGAGAGGACATTGATGTACACAATGCAGAGTTATTGAAATACCCGCTTAGGAGATGGATGGAAAAATTTCCAGAATTTATTGGCGAAGATGGGTGGTCAGTTCTGTTCGTAGGCCTACATAAGAGAGCTCGTACTATATAGCTAGTATTTGTTTTGTCTCTTTTCAAGTGTTAATTAATAATCTGTTGATTACGGAGTTTAATTTCACTAGTAGTTATTTTAGTCCACCGTTAGGTAAACATTTGTTTCGGCTCAGGGTTTTATTTAAAATATTCTCTTTTGATCATATAATTAATACGTCAATTGCTGGCCCTACCTTTTTATCAATTATACCTGAATAGCTTCATTTACTTCATGTAGTTTTCAAAGAACTGTTTTTGTGAAACCATGTACTTGCATTAATTAAATTTGTTATAGTGTTACAGTCTCTGTCTGTGTCAAAGGTATTGCACGCGCGATAAATATAGACCGTAGATTTAAATATATAGCATATCCATATTCCATTAAATTCCTAGATCTAGACATCGTCTACACATGTACAACTCTACACGTTTCTATTCAAACTATATCAGATATCACAACGTCATCAACACAACTGAGCGGCCACGGTATGTTGAGACAATTCCTGTTGTGTATGTTGTATAAATACACAGGATTCGGGATTAATCATCTCTATACAGCGGTTGATAGACTGCTAACTATGCTCACAACACGCCGTAGTAATCTGCGTAAACTGTCCCACATGCAAGGCCACATTCTCTTCAATTACTCTGTCTTTACAATTGTTCTTCCAGTTAACCCACGAGACTGGAACCACTGATATGCTTCACATCTGGCAGACACATGTAGACAGTGTTAACCTTGATATCCCGGGTCAAGTTTAATATTCCTGTTTAAGAAAACTATCAAACTATCAAACTATCAAATCCATATAGGCCCGTATACTAGAAGCAAAATTGGGTACATACATGTAGTTTAAAACAACGATTCGTCATGAGTATTCTGATAAGTTTCGGAATATGTGACGAACAATAGTGGGTATCGCTGTGTGTGTGTGTGTAAAATAATTAAGATATTGTTACGGAGGTATTGTTTATAGCACATTTGAAATATATTGTAGATAGGGTGGGTACATTTTAAAGAAATGCTTTGGTTCTGTAAGCATTCAAATACTTATCATTGTATTATTTTAGACCCATAGGTATCGTAAATGCAAAGGTATCCACATGGTTTCTCTTTATTTTACCACTGTATATTTATACTTTCAGACGCAGGGATGTAGTGTTTGTTCCCGAATATCTGCAGCCAACAACTTCTATCCACCGCAGCTGCGTGCGCACTCCGGAACCATCCTCAGTCTTCAGGGAGATTGGGTGAGCACCCGGTGCGAATCCAGACAACACGGCAGCTTCCTGACAAGATGGCTGTCCTTCCTGCCCGACGGGAAGTCCTGGCAAGGACGGTACGACTACTTCAAGGACTCGGCGTGCTGGGAGCCGACGTTCAGCTTGTCCGCGAAAGGAAACTACGCGGGCGGAGCAGAGTCCACAGTCATCCCTCAAACTAAAGATTACAGTTTCAAGGTCACGCGTCTAAAGGTCACGCCTAAAAGCGACCAGATCGTGAAGCATCTCAACCATTACACGGGTGGCACGTGCGGCAGAGACAGATCGTGGGAGATCGGGGTAGAGCAGGATGTGACCTTCACCAACGGCTGCCTGACATTGGGCATCCATCTGCCGAACGTGGAGGAGGAGATCCTTAAAATGGAAGTCGTCCACCGGAAGTTGCATCTTCTGGTGGGTTCTAGGTTGACGGACGCCGCCAGCGTCGACTTCAGAAAGGAGCGACCGACGTCGTTCCAGGAGCCGTTGTTAAAGTGCGACAGATCACGGAGCGACATGCACATCAATTCCATCTACGAGGGAGGCTTCCCACGCGCTGCTTTACTCGTCTCTAACCCTAGCAAGTCTTCAACGGGGACACTGATATCTAGCGTGTCTGTCATCTTGTACGTTCTTGTGTCACAGTTATTGTAAAGGCGTTCAAAGCCAATATCTCCGCGATACCTCAACAGTGTTCCACACTATTTCCATACTTTCCTTGTTCCGTGGCGTAAGTTTGTAGACTGATATTATTTCTTGGTTCAGATGTTTAACGTTTTAGAGTACGCACACTAGACGTATTGTATAAGCCACGGAGTCGTGTTCTTGGAAGCTATGAACACACATAGGGTTACGGTAATCTCAGGGTACATGTAGTCTGGTTCTACCAAGTAGACAATAGAGCAGAGGTAAAGTAGTATCAGCAAATGGCATTGACCACAATTAAGTAATGGCATTCAAGATTAATGAGATACCAGTATAAAGCTGGGGATATATTCTCGAAACGTTCTTACGATCGTACGACTATCTTATCGATTCGTATAGTATGTCTACGTAGTGCTCTTCAGCTAAGAAGTTCGTAAAAACATTTCCAGAGTAGGTCCCCCTGGATATTAAAGTTGTTATATTCAGTGACAATGAGTGGATCCAGATTATTCCAATTTAGTAAAACTCACTCCTCCAAGTTATAATGCCGCAATCTGCGACACAGGCACGTTATCTTCTCTTTTGAATTCACCTAATTTCATTTGAAAGTTCAGTAGACTTATACACATTTTCCTTTATTCGTTAAGCGTGTACATTTTACGTTGGTCATCATCGCTCATCTCATCGTCGTGTGTGTTGTCATCTTCTATTTATTATTTATTACACTACAGTGTGAGTTATCAGATGTGTCATACCTGTTCCGTTGTCTATTTAGTGTAATACCAGCACACGCTACTATAGCGGCTCGTCGCGTGATCGTAATTAATAGATGGCTTCTATAGTGTCGTAACAGATCACGTCCATAGTATCACAATAAATGAGGAAATATTATGTTATCAAGTTGTTAGATTTATTAAATGTTCAGACTTTTTAAGACCTGATGCATACTAGTACATTTAATTGTTATTGAAGTAAATTTCAATTTACAATTCCTTAATGTTTTACATGTTCTATTCGTGTTTCTTTTTAATCCAAGGGAATAATAATGATTTGCAATGGATGAATACCGTGAAATGGTCGAGCCTATATATAATAAGACTGTATGTATTAACGCCAGTAAGTATAGTAGTTAATGCATGCATCAAAGTCACAATAAACTTATTATTCATGTCACATTGGGTAGTGTAATAAATAGAATACTAAACTTGCTTCCGTGTCGTATAATTTCATGAAACTATTTACTAGTATATTGACGGGTTTCATAAGATTGTTAAAAGACGGACTCGAGTCTCGTATTCTATATATTCACGTCATCTTACTTCATCACTTTCACTCAGGTTTCCATGACAATATTATATAACTACAGCAAGAACACTTCAAAACTTCTCGCAAGTATTCACACTACAATCATAAATTGATGTACATATCTTGTTATGGTAATTCATGCATGTACATTAATTGTAGCTTGAGCCAAATAAAACAAAATACACTCATGTACGTATATAGTTGTCATTACTGTTTCTATAGCTCTTAAAGCCCAGTCAAGTGTTGGCAAAGTGTCACCATGACCATACGTTAGCATAAATCACCATTAGTAACCTACTTCCCTGTTCAACACTTGTGAGAAATCATGCCACCCGGTTTTCTGAGTTTATGTTCGTAAATATACGGTAGTTCATAAAATAAAGCAGCGTCTACATTATCAACATTTCGACAACATGTTGCAATACGTGAATTTAGGCAACGTCTACACTATCAACAATCTCGGCAACATGTTGTGATACATGTTGCCGAACTTTTTGCCCCGTCTACATTATCAACATTTGGGAAACATTTGGGACACACGGTGTCGGATTACAAATGTTGGTGAAATGTTGCCGAAATGTTGTCGAAATGTTGATAGTGAGACGGGCCTTAAAGGCTAATTGCCTAAATTGGTGGAAGTGAAATTCACCGGTAAAGACTTTTCCATTACCAAATGAGACGCACAGTTCCATAGCATATACATGTATTAGTAATTAGACGAGTAGGCCTACATTTCTTGTATGTCTGTGAATGAAAGTGTGTGTTAGACGTGAGCCACTATTCCAATGCATTACACAGAGAACACCGAAACACGTGAGCAACTGCCGGGTTTTATGTTTCATTCTCACTGCAATCGAACGCAAGCAGCCAGAAGCAAGAATTGTTTATCATAATCCCATTAGACACCAAAATATTTAGATTAACTATAGCACACTACACAGAGGTTTATGCAGAAACTTCGTCTACCTTGACTATACCAATTATTTCAGAACTGTAAATCTCTGTCACGTGTCAAGCAATTTCAACTTCATTAAGACAAAACATTTATATAAATAAAACATACCCGTCCAGACAACGTGTAATGAAGGTTTTATCAACAGTTGTTTGTAATTAATATAATGTACTTGTATACGTCATATGACGCCAGCAGTTAGTCATTAGGAACAAGCACCTCTTTGTATGTAGCGCTCTTGATAAAAGTGCTGAGAACCCAGCTGTCCGTGGGTACCCGTAAGGTTGAGATGAAATTGCGGATGTTAACCTCATAGCGTCTTAAATGGCAGTTTGAATTGCATACTCTCCGTGGAGTTGATAATGTAAAATGAGTGCACATTGATGAATTGACCGAAGTAATAATATAACGTTATGGGCACGCTTTCGAGCATGGATGTTGCACAATATAGTGTCATTGTTGTTATTATTATTATTATTATTATTATTAATATTAATGCATTACTGGTATATCCTTTCTACAATCTACTCGCGAGAGGTGTCTTTGGTAATCAATATTTCGCCATTGTTAAGTTGTCCGTTGTCATCAGATGAAGTCCAGCCGCATTTCCTGAACTCTTCTACAATCATGTGTGGTAATATAAATTGCACGAGTTTCAATTAATTTCCTGGTGACCCAAATAATTACTCCTTTATTCCTATCTGTAATCGCAATACGATACCGTGATCCCTACTAGCGATGTCGAGACACCAGATTTCGTGAGTAAGCCTACAGACGTGGTGTGAGTTCTCGGAGCTCAGTCGCTTGTCAATATTTGGAATAACGTCGACCGTCTGCAAGAGATTTCCTCGTATTTGTCGGGATAAATCACCGTGGTCGGTATTGACACAGATGTGTTGCAGATTTCATACAATTAAAAGTTTCATTTTCTGGGTGTTAAACGTATACTGTGTCTGGTGTGCGTCCGGGAACACATAATGAACACCTCGGATTTTATGATAACCACCCTCCTGAACATTGGTATATCATGGCGTTCGTGATCATACTCGTTGAAACATTGGTAATAAAACTGAGCTGTTTATTTATTTTCTGATGGAACGCTCTCTCTCTCTCTCTCTCTCTCTCTCTCTCTCTCTCTCTC